>JAJIBD010032174.1:0-31475 GCA_021461705.1 Cryptotis parvus
AATGTAACCCTCCACTAATTATCAAGTTTGACCATGTTCACATTCTGCTTGATTTCTCTTGATTGTAAAACTGTTCCCAATCAAAGCTATGAGAAGGTATTTGGAGTTGCCTTACCTTGAGCCAATGCAATGCAGAGACACTCTCTTTACACAGACTTTCTGTTATTCTTCCTCAGTTACTAATCAAGATTCAGCTTGGCGTGGCCACCTAAACCGTGCTTACTCTCAAGTTCATCTTCATTTAAAATTAGATTGTTTCCTTTTTGCTGTTATTATCTTGTACAATTGATTATATTTTTAATACTTGACATACAATTTGTAGATATTTCTTCCCGATGGTTGCTTTAATTTTTGCTGATGGTTTTCTTCATTATACAGAAATGTTGCTTGAAATATTTTTTTAATCTTTCCCATAAATTCAAAACTATTAAGGATATAAAAAGCAGAGTGTGGTATGATATATATTTTTTTTTGCTTTTTAGGTCACTGAGGCGTGCTCAGGGTTTACTCCTGGCTCTGCATTCCCAGGAGATTACTACTGGCAGTGCTAAGGAATACATGGATGCCGGGGATGGAACCCAGGCCGTCATGGGCGGCAGCGTGCAAGGCAAATGCCTACTGGCTTGATCATCGCTCAGCCCCATGGTGTCGATAATTTTTAAGTAAGGACATGACCATTAGAGAGAAAACATTTAGGCATTAAATATAAAATAAGATTTACATGATTAACTATTAAGTCATTAAGGATATAATATATATGCATTATATATTGACACCTCTTCTTTTTCTTCCCTTCATATCTTTTATTCCTATGTTCCGTGTGTGTGTGTGTGTGTGTGTGTGTGTGTGTGTGTGTGTGTGTGTACTTTTTAGGCTACACTAGCTTACTTTTGGCTCTGTGTTCAGGCATCACTCCTAGTAGATCTTGGGAGACCATATGGTATGCTGGAATCAAGCCGTTGGTCATTGTAGCCCAGACAAGCACCTTATCAACCTCATCAGGTCCCATAGTCATTCTGCGTTCCCATAGTAATGTTAGGGTTTCTAGAGGAAGGAATGGGGGAAATATAAACTAGAAAGATCTACAACACCTAAATGCTCTGACTTAAGTAAAACTGCCATGAAATATAGTGAAATAAGTGGATTGCTAATTTAATTTTAAAATGTACAAAAGTCTAAGACTATATGATATTTATAATACATGATTAACCTTTTTCGAGACAATAGTAAATCTCTCAGTCATTTGGAAACTGTTACTTATATTAAACTAGAAAAGTATAGCTTCTTTTCTTAAGAATCATATTACACTAAAAATACAATTCTTTTATTTTCTGAGTTTTGCAACTACCTCCTAAATTTCAAAGTTCTTGAAATGCATCTCCATTATTAGCTTTATTGCTTTTAAATCAGCTTAATAATGTTTGGACTCCCTAAATTGTCATCAGGTGTTTGAAAGATTGCATATTGTTTGTATCCAAACAGTAAATCTCCTCTCTTCAAGAAAATTAATATTTGGGCTAGAAATAATAATGATGATTATCGCATTTTTTATTTATGTTTCATTTTTAAAATATTTTTATTATACCAGAATATACAATTACATAGATATTTAGTCCGTGTTTTGGTCATGCATTGTTTCAGCACCATCCACTCACCAGTGCCCACATTTCCTACCACCCATTGTCAACATTCCCTCTCTATTATACACCTCTATGCGATTCTTTATCTTTTCTCTCTCTCTTCCTTCTCTTACACATTGACGGTTTACAAATACATACATTTTGAGGTTATCATGTGTATTTTTTGCCTGTATTCAATACTCAGTTCTACGCTAGTATTATCACTTACAACAGCTGTTAGCACACTGTTCCCTTCTCTGTCCCACAACCTCGGACTCTAGATGCTGTGGTAGATTCCACTTTTTGGAAAGACCTCCTGATCCATGTTTGTCTCACTTTAGATATTGATATCATAATATATATGTATGTACATATATAACTTATCAAATTTATATATATATGTATCACCTATATTTATGTCATGCAAATAAATGCAGTCATTCTATATCTTTTTTTCCTTCTGGGTAATTTCACTCCACATGATCCTCTCCATGTCCATCCATTTATAGCAAATTTCATAATTTCATTTTTCCTAATGGCTGCATGGTATTCCATTGTGTAGACATACTAAAGTTTCTTTATCCAGTCGTCAATTCTCGAGCACTCAAGTTGTTTCCAGATTCTGGCTATTGAAATTTGCTGCTATAAACATAAATGTGGGGGATGGTCTTCCTCTGTGTGTTTCTGGCTTCCCAGGAGATATTCCCAGGAGTGTATAGTGAGGTCAAATGGGAGGCTCAAATTTAGTCTTTTTGGAGTAACCCATATTGTTTTCCAAAAAAGGTTGTATTATCACATTTTCTTTAGACTTAAATTTACCACCTACTAAAGGTTTCTATCTCTTTAGTATTTCCAGTATAAACAGATGTGATAAGTATTCTATCTCTTATTTATATATGTAAAAATAGATATGCTGAAAATGAGACACTGAAAATGTAATTGACTGGGACCCATTTAGAGTTAAAAGTAAAGAAGATAATAAAATATAGTGAGCACAAGAATGAACATTTGAAACCTAGTCTTATATGCACTCTAATACACTTTGAACTGTCCACATAGCTGAAAATAAAAGCAATAGCATTTTGGGAAGGACCAAATCTTTAGTTCATTCTTATTATATTCATTACTTTCCTCAAATGAGTTATGTCAGAAAAGGTAGATAGAATGCCTGAAAATGACTAATCAATAAAGCATTATTATAGATAATAAACAAGAAAACAAACAACTTATCACAGAATTCATACAGATGCACTCAGCAGTTCACAGAAATTCTAGGATAGTTCTGAGATCAAACTTGTGCGGCTAAAAAGTCATAAGTGTGTATCTAGATCTAGTAAATTTTCAAGGGTAATCTGCTGAAAGTATGTTTAGAAATATTTATGAAGAGATTTTTATTTAAGGCAAGGGTAGACTCAGGAGTTGAAGTATAATAGAGGTGGATTCCTTCCATTTGTAGAACACTCTACTAGGAAGTCTTTGTAAACTATATAAATCTAATCTTACTTCTTCTGAAGATGTGTTTTCCATTGTCATTACAGATTCTGCCAGGTCCCTCAACGTCTCCAAAAATCTGGAGAAATCTATCAAAATTGGCTGCAACATTGCTTACAGTCTTGAAGTGTTACAGAGAATTGCATAAACAGTCTGACATATTTTTACGGAAATGAAGAATTTCATTTTCTGGTTTTAGAAAAGACATTTTTTGTGAACTTATGTTGCTATTTCTCCATTTAGTGTTTTATGTACTGCTAAGCTGAAGAAAAAGAGGAAGGAATTTATAGCATGACTATTTCGATATTTACTTGTATCTGCTTTCAGTCAGAATTCCTAGAAACAAATTGCTGAGGCCAATCAATTCATGAAGGAAACTTGCTGGAAACAAACGTAAACAATAGCATAAACTTGGAGGCCCAGGGACTGGAGACAGTAGTTGTTAAGGCTTTGCCTTGCTAGAAGCTCACCAGGGTTCAATTTTTAGATGCTACAGATGGTGCCCAAACCCTAGAACATTATCCCCAGCTTACAGAGGCAGAGAAATCACCAAGAAAAGCCAGATGTTGTAATAAAATAAATAAAAACTAGGATCAATATGGACAGAGATTGAAGCAAGCACTAGACTATGCTGAAATGCTTTGTAGATATTAAGAGTTTCACATCTGTTCAATTAAGTAGCAGGTTCCCAGCTCCATCAAACAGTTGGTGATAAAGTTTCCTCCCAAAAAGAAAGCCATTGTTATAGTAACTCTCATGCATCTAGAGATAGCTTCTATGGAAGGGTTACCAGAACCTGGAGAAATTTTCAAAGAAAGCATTAGGCATGAAAACCCTGACACAACTTACTCTGCTGCAGTTACTCTTGAGTAGCACTGATAACCACTATCTCTTCCTCAGCTGAACTATTTCGAGGCTTGCACTTGGCGAGCACTTTGAGTGAGTCAAGGGGCTTTCATAGTCATGTACAACTATCTTCACCCCAGAGGTATGAGTCCTTGTGCCATCTCAGGATGTATTTGTTATAATGGGTCATAGGTCATACAAAATTAGGTAAAAAGAGTGACAAAAAGCAAAGTGAGTCATTGAACATCAAATAATTTCTTTCTGTCATCATTATATAAAGGTAGATTATCCTACAACGAGGCGCTTAACCACAAGCCCAATTAAAAAAGGTTACTCGGTGTTAAAGCTTATTATGGAGAGCTGGAATTGGTACTTCGGCGGGGGGTGGACGCGGTATGTGGATTACTGCCCCCACTGCTCCAGCATGTCTCGACCCCTAAAGTTAAAGGCATAGGGGCTATATAAGGCTTTGACCACGGCTACATTCCCTTCAGAGCCAATACGGCAGCCCACCCCACTCTGTAGGAGAAGAGGAGGAATATTACCCTACCCCGCTCAGCTATGGGACACTTTCTTTAGGGGCCCAGTTAGAGGCCAATACTTAGTGGAGATTATGGATATGTCTGCCCCTGTATCCAACATGCCTTTGAATTTCTTTTATAAATTTCGATGGTATAACCGGCCGCTTGGCCTGAAATTCTGGCAGTGTACCCAGCTAGATAGTTAGCAGGTGGCTGGTGGGCTTGGTTCTGTGTGGCTGCATAACCAACAGTGAAGTTGGCAGAATGAGTTGGTACTCTTTAAGCCACCAGTTGTAGAATGTTCGGACTGACCACATGGATCCTCAAAAATAATAATAGTTTAGCAAGTGGTCACCCTTTTTTAAAGTCCATTTAGTTGGCACAGATATTGACAGTATTATCTCACCATGAAATTCAGGATCCAGAAGTCCGAAATGCACCATAATTCTCTTAAATTTCAGCCAATCGCTCCTGAATTAAACCCACTACCTGGGGAGCAGGTCCTTTTATCCTATTTTTAGCATGTAGGGGTCTTGACTTGGGTATATTGCTCTGACAGTCTTAGGGCAGAGAATGTCAGAGACTGCCACCTGCCTGATGGGATAAGCCAGAGAGCATTTATTGACTGTAATTCTGTGGATTCTGGTTCGGAGGATAATGGGCAAGGTGGAATGAAGGAGAGTACCCCTGGATTCAGCTGGTTCTGGGGCTGGCCCCACCCAGTTTCTGCATTAGGGGGAAGGCATAGATGTTATTTGAGCCTGCGGAGCTTGTGGAACCTGGGAGGGTCCATGTAACATTCTATAAGAGATTATTAGAATGTTGCCCTGTATTGATAGTTTTAGAAGATGGGCAATCTCTACAGTATGTCCCCTTCTTTCCACATAAAGCAGGTTATCTGTCCAGATGAAGCCTGAGGCTGACATCGCCTCCAAGACCGCCAGTCTCTGGCCCAATGTTTTCCTTTTCTGCACCTTAGGCATGGTCAGGTGGGAGCCCACTCCGAGTAGTGGAGTTGCGTTGTGAGAATAGTTTCTCCGATTATTGTTTATCCTTTCAGAGTTTATTGTTTCTCCCTCTAAAGCTGTTTGACATTTCATCCCTCTCCTGATCCTCCTGCTGTATGGGATAAGCCTCTATATCATCCTGTGTTCTATGGAGAGTTAAACCGACATTTCTACAGGCCTTTAGATACACCATGGGTCATCCTTTTTCCTTAATACTATATAGTAATGCTCGACATTTTTGATTAGCATTCCTATGCTAAGTTTCGTTTTAGGATTTCTTGAGTGGTTGGGTCTTGAACCTGTCTTCGGATTGTTTCACATAATCTCCCAGCAAAATCAAAATATGGTTCATCACGACCCTGGTAAATTTTAGTATAGCTACCTAGAAATTTCTGGGTAGGAACCTACTCTTTCCCACGCTTTTAATGCTGTCTCCGAACAAATTTTAAAATAGGTTCAGGTAATGTCACGCATTTTGCTTTCTTTTTCCATTCACTTTCACCTTTTAGCATGGCAAAATTTATAGTATGGCTGATTCCTTTTCTCTTAAAGTATCAATATTCCGGTTAACCCATCTGCATACCACATCTGCCATTGCATATACCGTGATTTGTTTAGACAAGTATGGGCTACCATTTCAAAGTCTCCCAACACCCACTGATCATTTTCGCTCCAATCGCCAAATATTTTGAAGTATAAGGACTTTGATGTTCCAAACCTGTCAAGCCTTCCTAAGCGGGGTTAGTGCCTCAATTTTTCAGAGTTCATGAATCGGTTTTTACTTTATCTTTAGATTGGTCATGGAAAGATTGCTACACTTTGCTCTTTGATTCGAGCTAATCTGTTCCTCCCGTTCTTCCTCATCAAAGCTTGTAGTATCTGGCAGAGGAACATCTACCCCATTGAGGGTATTAACTCTGGGGAGATTACCAGCTTGGGAATTTGCCTCCCTCTGGGTTTTCCTGTTCCTCCTCTAAGTTATCAGCCACATTAGAATTCTTTTTTAGATTTTTTTGCTGGGAATGTATACCTTTTTTCTAGTCTACAGCCTTGGGGCGTGTTTGTGAGCGGCTTTTAGTTGGTTCACGCCTCAGTGGGTATCGCTAGGTCTGATTGATAAGTTATGAAATCAGAAATCTCCCTGCGTAACACATCCATTTCTTGGTTTAAGTTTTCAAGTTTCCCATATATTCTTCCTTTTGTTCTTTCAATCTTATGTGCAACTTCCAAACCTCCTCTTTCTGTCCATCTATTCTATCTCTCTGTCAATTTCTTCCTCTAAGATAAGTGCTAATTTTATCGATATCCTTTGCTCTTCAAACTTTACTTCAAATTTAAATCCTGTTTATAATTTTACTTTCCTGTTCTTCTAATTTTTCTTTGAATTTTAAATCCTGTTCTTCTAATTTTTTAGTTGAATTTTAAATCCTATTCTTCTAATTTTCGTTATTTTAAATCTGTTCTTCTAATTTTTACCTCAAATTTTAAATTCTGTTTAATAATTTTACTTTCCTGTTCTTCTAATTTCTTTTCAAATTTTAAACTCTGTTTGATAATTCTGTCCGCAAGCTTTAAGACCAGTCTACACAGTTTATGATCCTCACTTATTTCTTTAATCGCTGAGTAAACTACGTCCCATAAGATTGCATTCAATGTATTACTTTCTTCCCTCTCTCTATTAAACATTGTCCTTACACAAAGGTACAGTTTAAAAATCACAGGGACCCAGATGATTTGTGGAAAAGATGGAGTAGTTCTCAGAAAGGAACTTTATAGACTAGGCTATGTATGGTTCTAAAACCAATAAAAAGATACAATGTATCTATACCATGAGATATCCATCATTTTACTCACCGGTTAGGAGCAGGTGAGTCTCTGTCCGGTGATAATTAGACCAGACGTTGTTTGTGGTGCTTTACGCCAGAGGCATAAAATTGGGGCGCTCCGCCGGGGTCCCCGACAGTGCCGAGCGGGTTCCCTTCTACCTCGAAGCCGAGGAATGGATGAACGCTCAGGAATCCAATGCAGTTTTAAAAGGCTTTACTTATCTCAGGTTCAGGCATACACATCAGCAAGGGGAAAAACCCGTGCTTAGGGATTACAGGCTAGAACTCTAGCCGTGTAGGCCAAGATGGCGACCACCACGTGTAAAACTTCTCAAGCAGGGGCGAGACAGCTCACAGCGAGCAAGCGCCCCCAAAGCGTGCAGTGAAAACCATAGTTTATACCCCCTCCAACTCAGACCTTCCTCCCATTGTTATGGGAAGTAGGGAGGTTAAATGTCCTTGGGTAATCCCTCCTACACCTCACCTAGGCCTTTAGTATGTTAATGTTTTGAGCCAAATGCAGGGCCCAAAGGAGTCCTACAACACTGGTGTTTGATTAGGTAACTTGTCACTTGTCTTCCGTTGTTCATCAATTTGCTCAAAGCCAGGCACAGAGTAACATCTCCATTTGTTTGATTGAGGGTCCATTATTGATTACTGTTTTTGGCATATTGAGTACACCCTAGGTAGCTTTCCAGGCTCTGCTGTGGCTCTAGGTTCATCCCAGGGGCCCAGTAGTTTCTATATCAGACTATCAACCATCAGGGCCATTGGGGCAGAGCCCTAGGTTGTATAAAAGCCTATCTCATGTCTTGCCACCTAGCGTAGCCAGGCACCACAGCCCACCTAAAAAATTTGGTGGCAGGTTTGTGTGATTAGTATAAACTGTAAATACATTGCTAATATTTTTGGCACAAGAAGACTAATGTCCAAGCACCAAGAAACTAAGTTCAAAAGTGATGCATATTAAGTCCCCAAGTAGAAATATATATACATATATGTATATATACACATATACATAAATGTATTTATATGTGTAATACACAATATATATGTACATGTGTAATATAGTGTATATGCGTATGCGTGTATCGATGTATCACGTATACTGCATGTATACATGTATGCATGTATAAGTATATATGTGTATATGTGTGTATGTGTGTATGTGTATATGTGTATATATGTATATGTATATGTGTATATATGTATATATGTATGTATATATATACACATATATATACAAAGTGGGATTAGCCACATGCAAGACAAATGCCCTACTGGCTGTGCTTTGCTCCTGTCCCTTAAAACTTATTTTAAAATAGTGTTGTAAAGTACAAATGCTATGATAATTTCAAAAGTCCTGTTTTAAAAAATAACAAAGAAGGGGCTGGAGCAGCAATAGTCCAGCAGATAGCGCATTGCCTTACATCTTGACTAACCAGTTTTGATCCCGCATCCCATATGGTCCGAGTAATTCCTGAGTGGGATCCATGAGTAACCCCTGATCATTGCCATGTGTAGCCCCCCAAAAAATGTTCTGTTTTTTATATGAAATGAAATACTGTACTTTTTAGATGAAATTTTTGTTATAATATCACTAAATAATAGCTAGTGTGCTAGCAAAGTGTAATAGTGGGATTATAGTTCAAATTAAATATATATATATATATATATATATATATATATATATATATATATATATATATATATACATCTGAGGATCAGACTAAAAAAATACTTGTTTTCAAGATCTAAAGTCTCTTAAGTAGTTTGATAGCAAGCTCTGAGACATAGTACAGCATTTATAACATAACTCTGCATGCAGCTAACTCTGCTCAGCTCCAGCACCATAAGATCTAAAACTCTCTTAAGTAGTTTGATAGCAAGCTCTGAGACATAGTACAGCGTTTTACAACATAACTCTTTGCGCAGCTAACTCTGTTCAGCTCCAGCACCATATGATGCCTGTACAACATAGGGTCATGGCCCGAGAACACCTGAAACAGAACAAGGTCTGATCAGCGTTGTGTCCTTGGGCCCCAACATTGAACTACTGCTCTAGTTTGTCAAGAATTGAAGGACCCCTAGGTCACCTAAGCAACATTTGGGAGACCCAAACAATAAAGGCGTAAAGGAACCAGCAAAAATGATGAACAGAAATAAATGAGTTTATTTATTTATTTATTAATAATAAATTATTCTGTGTTAGAAGTCTCAGTGAAAATTGCATAGTTTTCCTAATATAAATGCTTAAATAATTAAGCTTGTTAAGCTTAACTGTAGAGTTTATAAATTAAGATAAAAGGGAAAGCAAAACTCTGAAGGGGACAGCTCTCAAGTCAGAGAACACAGCTGGTAAAGATCAAGGTCAACACCATCTGCTTCCTAATAGAATAACTATCAAGGCAGAAAATTTGGTCTTTCAATCAATTTTTGACCTGAATGAAAGAAAATAGCTTCCTCCTAGGAACTAGATGAAGCTGAAAGACTAGAAAATGAGCAATATTTCAAATTACCTTGAATTATAATTAGACTCTTAAATGAAGTCCGTTTTCACCCTCACCAAAATTTACTTGCATTAAAAACATTCTTGTACTTAATAATACTGTGATGGCAGAATTACTATATTTAGTAAGGAATATATAGAAAACAATGGATGTAGTTTACATACATATCTTGAGAAAGAAAGAAAAGAATGAGAACTTAAATATTCTCCTCCAAACAAGCCCAAAGAGGTATTTAAAAATCTACATCCTAAATTCTTTGCTTGTAACTCAAAAGTAGACTGACAAAACTGTTGAGGATTATAGTTTTTAAGTGTGGTCTCCAGAATTCATATAAAAGCTTCACAACTTTAGGCGGTTTACTTCATCTCCTATGAAGAAAAAGAGAATACTACTGGCATTTAAGTGCAAAGTTCTGTAGACTTTAAATGAGTTGATTACATAAAGTAAATAGACCATGGATGGCACATGGAACTCTTTATGTATAGTAGCAATAATTTTTCACAGATGAAACAAAATATTTCCAATTAAGTACAAAAATAATGTATATTTCACCTACTTACAGATTAAGAAAAAAAAGTCCTACAAGATATTATATCAAACTTTCTCAAAATTATTGTTTGACTTATAAAACATAGCACAGTAGGTATACTACATAAAATAGTTTTTTTATTTGAAAATGAACTAAATGACAAAAATCTTTTATTTGTTAAAAATATTTTAAGCTGGAATTAGAATCAAGAGCCAGAGAATCAGTACAGAGTAAGGCCCATATATTGCATACAAATAATCTCAATTTAATCTCCTGTACTACATGGTCCCCAAATATCACTGGTCCCACCATAGAGGCCCCTAACCCAGCTTGCTCAGGTAATTCTGACCCATAGAACTCCATAAATAGTACACTTGGGCTCCTCACATTGAACCACTGATAAGTTTTGACCTAGAATCATGGAGGGATTCCTAGACCTCTTAATAACTTCTTGAGAATTCAAACTTCACCTTGAAATTAGGAGTTTATTGAAAGAAAATGAAATCTTTGCTAGGGTTGTTACTCTCAAAAATTTTAACCTTTAAAGAGTAAAAAGAAACTGTAGACAGAGTACCATTACTTGTATTGTTACAAACACTTATTCAATATCCCACTGGAACCTAAAATTTCAAAAGCAATGAATACTTGAAAAAAACTGAAAGGTAAGAAATTAGTTTAAAAAATATATCTTCTGAGAATAATGCATGACTATAGTACAAAGAAGAACATTATACATTGTACAAAGAGAAAGAGATAATTTTGGTTTAAGAGGAAGAAGTGATTGGGCCTCTTGGGAAGATCCCAGAAAGCTTCATGTAAAAACAAGACATTTCCATTTGTCTTCAGCAAATGTCAACCACAATGGAAAACATTATGAAAGCTAAGTACAAAACCCTTCAACATGAAACTGTTTCCATGGTGTCAATTCTATATGTTTATATTTTTTTTTTCATGGTCTCATGAAAAAGAATTTAATAGATCTATGCACACAAAAAGCAATAAAAACCACATTGCCACAAAATTCCAAAGTTCTTAAATATTAGTGATTTGGAATATTGCTTTTCTATCCGCTCTGTACTAGCTTTCTTTTAGAAAATATAGGAATTAATTTTGGTTTTTTTTTTTCTTCTTAGAAACTATAGACACACAAAACAGTTTGATAAGTAGAAAGGTAAAATGCAAGTGCCAATTTCAGTGACTAAATTGTGTCTCGCAAATTTGAAATGCTAGGATTTTCACAGATAATAGCTTTAGGAATAAATTATAACTCACTTCCAAATACCCCAATCCTTAGTCTTCTCTGAAAAAGATAAAATAACAGCATATTTCCAGAAGGCATGCTTTATTTATCTAAATACATTTCTACGATGAAGAGAGAAACAAGGAAAACATGTTCAATTAATAATCCTGACATGTTACTATGAAAGGGGAATAAATAAATCAGCAAGGTAGTTTCCAAAACTCCAGCAGAAATTGAAGTAACAAATGCTTGTTTAGTTTTTGTGAAGTTCTGATTTTTTGGCAGAGCAATAAAAAAAGTCAAACAAGGTCCAGGCTTTTCTATGCATCCCAAGTTTTTATACGTTTCAGATACATATTAGGTAGAATTGAGAGACAAGAAGTAGGAAGGGAAACATTGTACATAGTGATCAATAACCAGCACATTTCAGCTCATGATTTTAAGAAGGAGAACGTGCTATGAAGATAATAGTGAGATCATTTAATGATGGAAAAATTGACAAAAGATTATAGGTCAGGGGCCATGGATAGGAATTAGATATTTAACATGGAATTATGGAAACTGGTACCAATCTACAAAGGCCAGGTAAAAGTCTAGACACCAAGTATGTAGGTTTTAAAGCCAAAGGTGGAAAACTTCGGACGATTCTATAAAATAAAAGTTAGTATAAAAGCATGGTGACTGAAGTAGGGATGCTAGGAAGTAAAGCTGCAGAGATTAATAAGCTAATATGCGGGAGATATTTAGTATTTTAAATATATGCAGTTTAAAATGTATTTCTTGAATATGTAACACGTTGGTAAGGTTTTGGTATACTCTATAAGCATATCTTAATGAAAGCGAAACTTCCATTGAAATAGAATTATTGACAACGAAATGCTAAAACGTCCAAGAATGTTATATTATAAAACATTCTGGGCAATCTAATTATATGTGTAACTTGAAGTTGGCAAAATGTTTGCATGTACTATGGCACAAAACAATGAGAATTGAATTGCAGGTGTCAATTGAATTTGTGAAATCAGGGCTAGGGGTGTTAAAATGGTAGGAAGAAAAGCAAAAGATTTATTGTAAAATGAAAAGATCAAGACTTGAACCATTGCTCATATAGTTCATATGTATGAGGTAAAAAAGAATTTTTTTTTTTCAATTCAGTTATTCTGTAGTTATTCATGGAGCAAATACTCTAGGGAAGGTACTGTTTCCACAGAGTATTTGCTCACCTATTCTTTGCTGTTTATCAGACTCAAAATCCTTATTATTATGGAGTGGTCCAATAGAAGAAGACTTTCTTTCACTTTCACTTTCTTCCGTTCATCACCGATTTGCTCGAGTGGGCCCCAGTAACATCTCCATATGTCCTGTCTCATGCTAGTAGAGCCCAAGGCATCTGCTTGCTCAAGAACATAAAGAGCCTCAATCCATTCCGAAATGAAGTCTATAATTGTTACTGGTATTTGGCATATATATCAAATACAACACGGGTAGCTTGCCAGGCTCAAGCAAGAAGAAGACAGAAAGTGAATAAATAAAAGAAATGACATAAAGTTTATGGAGGCAAATCAAGCAGAGATGTACAAAAGGTGATTTGCTACTAGTAGAGGCCAGAAGGACATGAGAGAGTAGCCTGAGAGCAAAAAAAAAAATAGCATTTCTCTAAATAGAGTGCAGGTCAAGTTAAAATTATTATTACTCTAATATGTATAGAACCTGAGATGGAAGCACATGATGAAGAGTCATTGAAGCAAAGGCAACAATAGGAAATGTCCTCATGTGTTGTAAGGATTGGCTACCCGATGGGGTGACTGACTGGGAGCCTAGGAGCGCCGCACCTACCAAGAAAAACTCTGAGAGACCAAGTCCTATGCAAAAGCAAGGGTTTTTATTAATAAGCGAGTATACTCGGGCTCATAGAGTGACCCCAAGCGGTCAGTGGCTAAGAGCCCGAACCCTTCCAGGGAGGATCTTTTAGGAATAATTCCTCGCTACAGAAAAGCCAGCACATAACTATCCAATAGGTTTAAAATATTACATCAAGGTCTGTGTCCAGGCAGCCAATCACTCTGCACCAGGTAACCATCACCCACCAATCTGAGTGTGCCTAATACTTCTTTCCATATTTGGCACGGCATGGGCCCAGTCAGGTATCATACCAAATGCAGAGGGGGACATCAGGCGCAACCTCTCGGGAATGTTTGCCTTATAGCCCTCCCTGGAATTATTTGCTTAAGGCCCTTCCTGCTGTGCTCTTGTCAAACTATCATTTTATCAGTTACTTTCGGTTGAGCCATTATTTTATCAGTTACCTCTGGCATTTTATCAGTTACCTCTGGTTCCTGTCTTTGTGTTCTGTGGGCGAGGGCCATTCTTTCAGTGTAAGATCAGGACTAGTATAGAAACTGACATAAGTGAAATATTGAGAGATGCTCTATAAAGTGGTAGAGATGAGGTCAGAGTGGGAAGATCATAAAGAAGGAATATAAACTTATACCTGATAGCTAGTTCAATAACCATTGGAAAGTAATGAACAAAAGATTAGAATAACTTGACTTTAATATCAATAGCATGATTAGTGTGTTGAGAACAGTAGGAATAAATATCAACAGAAGAGTAAGTGATAGTGAGATATAAGTGATAGGTGAGAATGAACGCAGCACAAAGGTAGGCTTTTAATGACACAAGTGATAAGAATGGTAAAATATTAGAAATCATTGAAGTATAAAGACAAAGTATTGTTTGAGAGATAAGTCAATTTGAAACCAAATATTTTAGATCACACGTCTGGAAGAATGGTATTTCTAGTCACTCTAATGTGGGAGACTCCAGAAGAGTGTCAGTTAGGTGTCTAGATGACAGTTTTAGAGAAACTTTGAGAGGCCTATTGATAATCAACCAATTTTTTAAGTTCACTTGTATCACTTGTCACTTGTCTTCCCATTGTTCATCGATTTGCTCGAGCAGGCACTAGTAACGTCTCCATTCATTGGGAATGAGGTCCATTATTGTTACTGTTTTTGGCATATCAAATGCACCACAGGTGCTTGCCAGGCTCTGCCCTGGCTCTGGGTTCATCCCGGGGGCCCAGTCTTTTTCTATGACAGACCATCAACCATCCAGGGGGCCATGGGGCAGAGCCCTCAGTGTAGACAAGCCTGTCTCCTGTCTGCCACCTGCCAATGCAGCGGACACCATAGCCACACCTGCAACACCTTAAGGGGCAGGTGGCAGAAATACAGTATCTTTTTTTTTCTTTTTGGGTCACACCCGCGATACTCAGGGGTTACTCCTGGCTCTGCACTCAGGAATTACTCCTGGCGGTGCTCAGGGGACCATATGGGACCATATGGGATGCCGGGGATCGAACCCAGGCCGGCATGGGCTGACCACGTGCAAGGCAAAAGCCCTACCCGCTGGGCTATTGCTCCGGCCCCAGAAATTACAGTATCTTTAGAAAAAATAAATTGAGGGTATTTTCACTTTGGGTCACAGCTGGCAATGCTCAGAAGTAACTTCCGGCTCTGCACTCAAGAAGTCTCCTGGCAGTGCTCAAGGGACCATATGAAGGTCAAGGATCAAACCCAGGTCAGCCTGTGCAAGGCTTTGCCCACTGCACTGTCTCTCCAAACTTTTAGTTTTACTTTTGGGAACACTCAGGGCTTACTTCTGGTTCACTGTACCATCCCTCCAGTTCTTAGTTTAAATAGTTTAACATTTCTCATTTTTTTGGCCCATGGCCTCCTTCCAATACTGTTTACTTCCTAAGTTATAACTAAATATAGGAGTCTACATTCAGGAAGAGTCCTTGGGCTGAAAAAGATTCCAAACTCACCAAGAGAGTGATAACTATCATCTTGTGAGTCACCCCCTGATCCCGAAGTACTGTTAGGGCTATGAAATCCACAAAGGTCCCTTGAGCCTGGAGCCTTGGGACCTTCCTGAGGTTGGGGATTCACAATCCCGCTCCTCTTCCTTTATTTATGAGCCCTAAATATGACATTTGCATTTTGCACTAAGGCAATAGTGATTTTGATGAAAACACTTGGTGATAAAGCCTGAGTAAAGTAGAATGCAGAGAGAAGGAAAACAATGAGTGATAATTAAGTTGTTTGAGAATTTATGGTTTTGGTTTGGTTTGGTGATAGAAAGTAGCAAAAACCTGGAACAATAGGCAGCAGAGAATATATGGTCATGAAATGGTTTCCCTGATACAGGAAATAGTTGATCAAATTGTATGTTGCTGACAATGTCTATCGACAAAAAAAAGTTGATGAGTAGGGCAGAGATTGTGAACTGCAGAAATGGTGTAGTTAAGAAGTAACAGTGATTTGTGTCTAGGCCACCAAGGTTGTATCTACATTAATAACAGTAAAACAGAGTATATTATAACCATATTTATAGTTAGCAGTAAAAGATTACAGAATATATTTTCCATTTTTTCTTCTCAGTGAAATTAAATAGAATTTTATCAGATAAAATTAAGTTGAGAAGAAGATTGGGTATAGAAGACAGAGAGGAGAGAATATTTGCTATAAAACAGCATTTCTCAATGGGGGGCAGATATAATGTTTGCCTTTACAATAATCCAATTTTTGCCTTTACAATGTTTACAATGTTTGCCTTTACAATTTTCATATATGAAAATTCCATGAATGGGAAGCCATAGCTCAATACTAGGGGCCAACTAGTAGAATTGGGAACTCGTGAGAAAAAATCAAGGTGGCAGGGGGCCAAGGTAGGGAAAATGTTGAGAAACACTTATTCTAAAGAACTTTAAAAAAGTATTTTTCTAAATATAGTACAGGGAAAGTCCAAATGCTTTATATTAGTAGCCATGCATTTAAAAATCAGCAAACAAGATGTGCATTTTTTTCCTCCAGTGTGACCACAAGCTCAGAATAGAAGAAACACTGAATTCAATCAAATTTAATTGTGTAATACGAGTTTGCTGTGAGTGACACAGTCCAATACACTGAAGAAATCTAAGGTAGATCAGTTGTGAGAAATATATAGTGCAAAAGTGGTAAGATACAAAATTTCTAGCTCCTGGGTCTATGCTGGTGTTTGGACATAGGAGACCTTGAAATTTAGAGGCTGCAGATCATAGTGGGTATAAAGATGTTGTCACTATCGTGATGTGTTAAATTGTGGATTTTGTTAAAGTGAGGAATTGAAATTAAAAAATCAAGATAATTTGATGGAGAGATAAAGAAATTTGGGTAAAGTGATTAACTGCCAGTATAAGGAACATGGATTATCAGCTTCATTTTAGAGTGTATAAAATCTGAAGCTTAGAAGGAAAGTGAAAGGATTATAGTTTAAAATAGGCATCCAGAAAGAAACCTGGAATGGGGAATACAAGCAGTTATAGCAGGAGAAAAGTGCAATCTGCTGACACAATCCAGATCTCAACTATGGAAGCAAAAGTGATGGGAGTTTAGGTTGAACTCAATTCTGGCATATAGAAATGGACATTGGAAGCATTAGTCCAATCCATTGGCAACCAAACCAGGTAAAAGAGATATAAATAGATAAATTGAAATAAGCAATAAAAACTAAGTAACAGATTTGCACAAAAGATTAAGTCATGTAGATAAGATATTAAAAATATCTGATGATTCTGCTATGAACAAACTGATTGATTGTAGGAAACGCTAAATTTTGAATATAAGTTGTTATATTATTATAATATAATGATGAGTGACAATTTTCTAGGTAAAATAGGTAGAACTGAGTAGGAAGAAGGGAAATTTTTGAGCATAAATAGCAGAAAGGATAAGTTATTAACAACATAGTTCTCTTGTATTCGTTTGAGCATGAATTCTAGAAAACATCCTAAGAAATAAACTAGACTTAGGGCCGAAGAACATTAAAAGAAGAGTTTGGGGAGTGAAATGAAAGAATTTGTATTTTTTTTTAGATAATGAAGATTCATTAAGCTTTCTTTAAAAATATTCTTAATTTTTATGTTAAATTTTGACCTTCTTTTCTGTGTTCTGTATCTCAGCCCCATACCAGAAGTTTTTAAGTGCATATTCTAAGAGGTTTTACCTGTGTGTGTTATGTGTGTGTCTCATGCAGTAATTGCCTGAAAATGTATCTATTTACAAGAGTGTATGATGTTTCTTTTTGTGAACTCTGAGATGAAATGAGTGGTAACACAAAAACTAATTTGTTTATTATATTTTCTTGTAAAAGAGAGTAAAACAAGCGTTCCCTACTAGCCATACAACTGGAAATAGTGATTTTACAGTGATACAATAAAAGTCATCAACAAAAATGTGAAAGAAGCAAAATCGGAGCTGGACACTATCATTTGGAATTTGGTCATCTTGGAATCCTATCTTTGCAGCTGATAATAGTGGATAAAGAATAAACTTATAATTCTAGATTCATTCATATTCTTAGGTTCTTTCCATGTCTTAAAATGTCATGACAATATGTTAAAAATGAAAAAAAAACAAATTATAACCAAAGTGTCATCACCAAATTTCGCATATCAAAAACAAATATGGCTATTTATTCCAACCCTGGAATAATACGTAAGATCTAGTTCTCAAAGCAGAAGTTTATTTAATTATGAAGTAAACAATTAGTTTGCATTTGGTGCATTTATACTAAAGTTCAAGACCAAGAATGGCTGGCTGGTCTGATTAGCATAACTGTCACATTCAGTTCTTACTGAATTGTTTTTCTTTGAATTCATTAAAGTAAACAAAAACTAAGATAATTCCAAAAGGTTTTTCATCCTCTTACGATTATGTAATTTTTGTGACAAAATGTTATAACAAAACCACAGATTTCAGTGGGTGCATGAGGTTTAAGTGGTTTCATCTCCAACTGGAAACAGAAGCGAGGACTGTGAAATGACCAAACGTTGCATTACAAAACCAAAACAAAACCACGATTTTGTCTTTGTTTCTGCAATGCACCAAAATGATGTGTTTCAAGATCAGCAAAGATCTGAATGAAACTTGCCTTCATTGATAATTAGCATATAAATCAATGCCAGCAAAAACTTAAATCATCAAAATATTTGAGTGAAATATTTGCTCTGACACATAGATTTCAGAGGAAATGTAATTGTTTACCAAACCATGGAATCTGATGATTAATCATGTACAATTATTTTAACTAGCTTACAAAAACTGTAATTCTATTGGTTTTAATATTCTGATATCATTATATTTCCTATGAGACTATTCTCTTTCCCTTTCTCTTACTCTGTCAGTATGGTTTAAACCCAAATTTATTTTTGGCATAATGTAATATAGCCAGGAATATGCCACTTGCTTTTTAAAAAATGTTTTCAATATTTTGGCTTTGTGGCCACACAGCGCAGTGTTCAAGAGATAGTCCTAGTGTTGTGCTCAGGAGTGAACCATGTTAGTGGTCAGACAACCAGATGCGGTCACAGAATGATGCAAAGTCAGCCACATTCAGGCCAAGTGCCTTCTCCGCTAAATTGTCTCTCTAGCCACTACTTTTAATTTAATAAAAAATATTTTCTTGTAGATTTTCTAGTGGTGTGTTGGGGGCCCTGGCCAGCAGCCTCCTGCACAAATGAGGAAGACCTATATCTTGCTGGACTTCATGCCTGTGGAAAAAGGAGCGGGATAGACTTGGGAGAAACTCTGCCTTGCTACTGCTGCTGAGAAAGGAAAGAAAGATGCTGAGGGGAGTTCTGGATAGCAGTACTTTATTTACTGAACACAGTTTAAGCCTTTCCTGCAATATTTGGGTGGACAGGGTTCAAGCACACATCACAGGGCATTTCCAAGGTCCTGTGCCATTGTAATAGAAAACAGTCACAGATTTAGCATTTGCAAGGTAATATTTGCAAGATAATAATCATTGATTTACATATTCCTGTTATCAGAGGTTAGAAGATCAGGCACATTCTGCCTCACTTTAGCTCAGATAAGCACAGATGTTTTGGGTGTAACCATGCCCTTAGGGTCTTGTAACCAGAAAATGCTGGCCCCTAAGGCTACAGCAGCTCAGAACTCAACAGTGGTGATCTAGATCTTACACATTACGAAAATATCACTGAGAAATAAAAAATCAGTGGCAATGTCATAACTTTCACTAGAGGTTTATAATTCCTCTAAACTCTAACAGATTTGGTTATATCGAACAGATAGGTATGAAAGAGTTGGCCACCCTATGGGGTGACTGACTGGGAGCTTCGAACGCCGCACCTATCAAGGAAAACTCTGAGAGACCAGGTCCTATGCAAAAAGCAAGGTTTTATTAATAAACGCAGTATACTCGGGCCCATAGCATGACCCCAAGTGGTCAGTGGCTAAGAGCCCCAAGCCCTTCCAGGGAGGATCTTTTAAGAGATAGTTCCCGCCGCTACAGAAAAGCCCGCATAAACATTCAATAGATTTAAAATATTATATCAAGGTCTGAGCACAGGCAGCCAATCACTTTGTACCAAGTAACCATCTCCCACCAATCAGATCATTCTTAATACTTCTTTTTTATATTTGGTGCGGCTAGATACATGCGTGGGATCATGGGTCAGCAACGGCTAGTGCAGGAATGCAATACAGGCAATTCAGGCCAGATAGTAGATTCTGGGCGGGGGTCTCATAACCTCTACAGGAATTTGTTCTGGGCCTTTTGTAGATAACAAAAAGGTTACTTCAAGATGAAAAGGACACTCAGGCCCTAAATTGGTAACTTTCCATGAGTAGGCCTGCCCTGGTTTGGGAAAGGGGGGGTTTCTACCTTCTTTCAGGTACATCCTCTTATCTCAAATAAAAAAGGACATCTCTAGTTTATAAAAAATCCAAATTTATAAGCAATATAATCCCATGTTGAACATTGAGAACAATCCTACAAGGTGAGAAATATTCTCCATATGATCTTTAGTCCAGAAAACTAGGAGGGAACAGCACCATTTGTACTAATGATTATGAGAGCTGAACCTTAGACTTTGCTTTGTCAGATTCTCTACTTTTGCAATGCAACTTCTTTTTTATTCTTGTGATATTCCAATGCCTGTGACTAAATCATTTTAAACAGTTAGTTAATCAGAGAAGAGCAGCAAGATAAACTTTACTGTTTCTTGTTCTGAATGAAGATTTCAAAACAAGCAATGATGACTTGTTTGGAATCATGATACTAAGTGGGAGAGAAAACAACCGACTAGCTTAAAATTTTCTTACAGAAAAAACAAATTTCATATGAAACCAAGAACTGAGACTCAGAGAAGCTTTTAAAGATGTATAAGATCCCCCATCAGTTAGTTGATGTCAGAAACCTAAGATTTCCAGGTCTAAACCAATGTTGTTCCTTTTGTTTTTATCCCACCGGCAAGGCAGAGCCTGTCAAGCTACCATGTCATATTTGATATGCCGAATTCCAGTAACAATTATAGACCTCATTCCCATGACTGGATGGAATGGTTTGAGGCTCTTTATGTTCCTGGAGCGAGCAGATGCCCTTGGGCTAAACTAGAACACTACGGGAAGTATGGAGATGTCACTGGTGCCCTCTCAAACAAATCAATGAATAAAGGGCAGACAAATGATACAAGCGATACAAGTGAGTGAGTATTAGCAGAGCTACCAATATTTGCAGTTTCCTAGGTTCTCTCTGCCTCTTGCTATGTTTCACTCTCGGTCTCCCCTCCCTCCTAGTTCTGTCTCCCCCCCACTCTCTCTCTGTCTCCTCTAAATTAAAGAACCATGATTTACAAAATAATCGGTAGTTGAGTTTTAGGCATATAATGCTTCAGCACCAATTCCACCAGCAATGCCATCTGTCTCTTTAAACATGATAATTTCTTTTAAGGTTGTAATTAGTTAAGAGTTCTGGAAAGTAAAAAAATAAATGTTTCCTCTTCTCAAAACTTCTAAAATCTTACAGGACATGGTGTAGACTTAAGACACCTAAGCAGCACCCAAATTTCCCTAAATAAATATTTTTTTCAGTCACATATTGGAAGCCAGGATGTGATTTTTTTTTTCTGGATGTTTTGGAGTTCTGAAAACCTTTCTAATCCAATCTCATAAATATCTTCCAAGTGATTACCTGATTTCCTAAATTTCCCTAAGGGTTGTTGGCTAAAGTGTATAGCTCTTCAAACAAATTAACAGAGTTAAGTAAACTTTGTTATGTAAACTCAAGTTTGGACATGGTCAAAAATATAAAGATGTAAGGTAATAAGGCAATATACACCAAGAAGTCAAATATGAGACCCTGAGAAACAGGGAAAATATTTCAAAAATATTTTTTGTCCTTTTTCACATTGTTTACACCCTAAATTTATAATTTTAACAGATAGAATTATGATTTATATGTACTAATATTCAAGAATTATGGAATCACACATTGATCCATACAGCTTCTTGTTCAGTTGGTAAACTTTGACCAATGACCTAACATGTGCCAGGAAGCATGCAAATCTCTGACTATATAAAACTGAAAATAAAAGCAACTTTCTCTATGGAATTGCATAATATATTTCACAATACTTAAAAGAACAAAACATAGAATTACTACCTCTAGATAAAAAAAAACACACACATTAAAAAAGTAAGTCTTACATCCCTGGTTTTATTTTTTCTCATTTTTTCCTCCTTTGGTATGTGGTAAATTTGTTTCTGTTTCATTTTGTAGATAGATGGGAAGTTCCCTCTAAACACTTCCTTCTTGATTCTCTGCTATCCTTCATTTGTTGAGTCTACTATGGCTATGAGAAATTCAGCTTGATATCACCTTTATCTAGAGATGTATCTACTAGAATGATATTGCTTATATTTACCATAAATACTACTCTATAATGCATATTGGTTGCTGATTGCCTTTTGTTTCAGAACTGCTTTTTAGTACTTAACTATTTTTTTTTAGTTTAGCCCTTCTGAAGACTATATTATAGCACACCATATATTTTTATGAATACATTTTCATCAAAGAGAAAAATTGGGGTTTTTAAATATTTTTCTACAATATCAATGATGATAACAGGAAGAAGCAGACATTTTAAAATATTGCTAAAATTTTAGTTTGAATTGACATGAGCATTCTATAAAATTAGAGTATCCTTTTCATATTTTCAACTGCTGACTCCAAAGGATTATTTAATATGTATAAGGGTTTGTGGCTTTTCTATTATTATTTTGCCTACACCTTTTAAAAAAAAAAAAAAAAAGAAAAAAGTTATGGATTCACCACCAGGATCTCACCATTCTACAAGGAAGTGATCATTGATGTAAAAAGAGGGGTTCAACAGGGTGATACCATTTTACCAAAACTCTTCAGCACCACCCTAGAGAACATTATGTGACAATTAGAATGGGAGGGAATGTAAGTGAAGATAGATGGTAGGCAAATACACCACCTCTGCTTCACTGATGACATTGTTCTAATAACACCAAATATTAGTCAAGAGGCACAAATGCTGGCTGACTTCAACCAAAAATGTGGAAAGATAGGTTTACAGCTGAATCTCAACAAAACAATGTTCATGAAAAAATGAACTAGTTGAAAGTCCCCATTCACTCTCAATGGAACAAACATCTCTGAATACAGCAGTTATGTGTACCTAGGTCGAGAAGTCAACATGATGAACGACCTAAAACCTGAGCTGTGCAGGAGGAAGAGAGTGGCATGGAATGCCTTCAAGAGCATTGAAGAAATAGGTAAAAAGGACTATGAATCTCTGTTTCCAGGCACATCTCTTTGACTCCACCGTTTTCCCTGCATTAACATATACCTCAGAGACCTGGGCCCTACGAAAGCAGGATGACAATGCTATTTGGGTCTCCCTGAGAGGAATTGAAAGAGCTATGTTTGGAATATCACACTTCACTCAAGTGGGAGAAGGAATCCAGAGTTCCGACCTCTGTCAATGATCCAGAGTCAGGGATGCTGTCTCGTTTGCCAAGGCATCAAAAATCAGATGGGCTGGGCATGTAATGCGATTTGGAGATGACCGCTGGACTAGAGCTGTTACCTACTGGATCCCATGGGTATCAAAAAATTCACTTGGCCTCCTACCTACAAAAGGGTCAGACTTCTTCGTCAAGACCTTGAATGACTGTCTGCATCTCAGGTAGAGTCTCTGGGGTGCGCGGCTGGCGAAGCGGGCGCCTGGGGCTGTGGTAGAGCCCCAGGTCTTGGCAGAAGGTGGAACTACAACCCCCAGAAGTCCGAGCGGAACCAGAAGTAAACCGTCATTTTGAACTCTCACCCGGCCTGTCTGCATCTCAGGTAGAGTCTGTGGAAGTGCGCGGCCGGCCACTTATTATTACTAAAACTAGGAAATTCAACACCAAGGGTAGGTAATACCCCTCAAGAAAAAAGAAACAGTACACTAGAGGAATCTATCCCTGAACACCGCAACACCATGGGAAAACAACGCAGATCCCCACCCAGCTCGGAAGAACAGATGAAGGAATTGACCGTGAAGAAGCAAAAAAGAATACAGATATGCATGATCACTCTGACGATGAACTTGAGAGAGGAAATTGGTAGGATGTTTAAGGAGCTCAACGAAAAAATTGTGCAGATGTCCAATAAAATACAGGAGAACATAAACGAAGCAGTTGAAAGGGCAGTCAATAAACTACAGGAGGAAATGAGAGCAGAAATGAGAACCATGCAAAGAGAAATATTATCACTTAAAAACTCAGTAGATGAAATGAAAAACACAATCGGGGCTCTCAAACAGTAGGATGACAGCAGTGGAAGAGAGAATCAGTGAGACTGAAGATGAGCTGCAGAAAGCACTCAGAGAACTACATAAGATGGAAAAAGATCGGAAAATGGATCAGCAACGGAACAGAGAACAATGGGATGAAGCCAGGCTGAACAACATAAGAATCATCGGAGTCCCAGAGGGACAGGAAAGTAACCCCAAGGAAATTAAAACAGTTAAAAACATCCTGGCTGAAAAGTTCCCGAAGTTAAAGGATGAAGGCATCCAGATCCAAGAAGCCCAACGCGTACCAGCAAGAAGAGATCCCAATAGAAAGACCCCAAGACACATCCTAGTCAAAGTAATGGATGCCATAGACAGAGACAGAATTCTTCAGGCAGCAAGATCAAAGAAGGAAATTGTGTACAAAGGAGCATCCATTCGACTTTCAGCAGACTTCTCAGAAGACACCCTCCAAGCCCGAAGGCAGTGGTGGGATATAGTAAAAAAACTTAATGAAATGAACGCCTCAGCAAGAATTCTTTATCCAGCTAAACTCTCACTCAGATTTGAAGGACAGATATACAACTTCTTGGATAAACAACAGCTTAGGAACTTTGTAAAATCAAAACCAACCTTAAAAGAAGGACTGAATGATCTACTATAAGAGCGAGACATAACCCAAAAGAACAACCAACCTATACAGAAAGATGGCACAAAATCCCATGACAATAATATCTCTCAATGTCAACGGTCTAAATGCACCAGTTAAGAGACACAGAGTGGCAAAATGGATCACAAAATTGAATCCGACATTATGCTGCCTTCAAGAAACACACCTGAACAATCAGAGCAAAGACAGGCTCAAAATAAAAAGGCTGGAAAACAATCCTTCATTCAAACAACCCATCCAAAAAAGGCTGGGGTAGCCATACTGGTATCTGACAACATAGACTTCAGGCTGAAGAAGGTCAGAAGGGACAGTGAAGGTCACTTGTTAATAGTCAAGGGATGCATATATCAGGAAGAAATCACGCTATTAAACATATATGCACCCAACGAGGGGCCAGCAAAATACCTAAAACAACTACTAATAGACTTCAAAGAAGACATTGACAGCAACACAATTGTAGTTGGAGACTTCAACACTGCTCTATCAACCCTGGATAGATCAACAAGATTGAAACTTACCAAGGAAATACTGGCCCTAAAAGAGGAGATGGAAGAAAGAGGGCTGGTAGACATATACAGGACATTTCATCCCCAAAAAGCTGAATACACTTTCTTCTCCAGCGCACATGGAACATACTCAAAAATAGATCACATGCTGAGCCATAAATCATACCTCCATAAAATCAAGAAGATAGAAATTGTGCCAACTATTTTTTCAGACCATGAGGCACTGAAAATAGAAGTTAATTGTACACAAAAATGGAGACCATAACCAAGTACCTGGAAACTAAACAGCTCACTGCTGAACAACCAGCAAGTCATAAAAGAAATCAAAGAGGAAATCCAAAGATTCCTTGAAACAAATGAGACTGAAGACACGAATTACCAGAACTTGTGGGATACAGCAAAAGCAGTGTTAAGAGGCAAGTTCATAGCTCTTCAGGCATTCATCAGAAAAGAAGAAAAGGCCATCATAAACAGTCCGCTTCACAACTTAAGATCTTAGAGAGTGATCAACAAAAGGAGCCCAACCCAAGCAGAAAGAAAGAAACAATAAAACTTAGAGCAGAAATCAATGAGATGGAATGTCAAAAAACAATCCAGAAGATCAACAAAACCAAAAGCTGGTTCTTTTGAAAAAATAAACAAGATTGACAAACCACTTGCAAGACTTGTAAGAAAAGGGAAAAGAGAGAACCCAAATAAGTAGAATCAGAAATGAAAATGGGGGACATCACAACTGAAAACACAGAAATTCAAAAGATCATCAGAGATTACTATGAGAACCTGTATGCCACGAAACAAGAGAACCTAGAAGAAATGGACAAATTCCTGAATTCCTATAGCTTCCCAAGTCTGCAACAAGAAGATTTGGAATACCTCAACAAACCTATCTCCATCGAGGAAATAGAATCGGTAATCAAAAGTCTCCCCAAACACAAAAGCCCAGGCCCAGATGGATTCACCAGTGAATTCTACAAAACCTTTAAAGAGGACCTACTCTCAATTCTTTTTTAAGCTCTTCCGGCAAATTGAAGAAACAGAAATACTCCCAAATAGCTTTTACGAGGCACATATCACCCTGATACCCAAAGCAGACAAAGATGTCACAAAAAAAGGAAAACTACAGACCAATCTCCCTGATGAATACAGATGCTAAGATCTTCAACAAAATACTAGCAAATAGATCCAAAGAGTCATCAAAAAAGATTGTACACCATGACCAAGTGGGATTCATCCCGGGAATGCAAGGATGGTTCAACATCCGCAAGTCAATCAACATAATACATCATATCAACAAAAAGAAAAATAAAAACCATATGATCATATCAATAGATGCAGAGAAGGCATTTGACAACATTCAACACCCGTTCATGATGAAAGCTCTCCGTAAAATGGGGATTGAAGGAACCTTCCTCAAGATAATCCAGGCCATCTACTACAAGCCCACAGCGAGCATCATTCTCAATGGGGAAAAACTGAAAGCCTTCCCCTTAAGATCAGGGGACAAGACAAGGCTGCCCACTCTCACCACTTCTAATCAATTTAGTACTGGAAGTACTTGCCATAGCAATCAGGGAAGAAAAAAGACAATAAGGGCATCCAGATAGGAAGGGAAGAAGCCAAGTTATCACTATTTGCAGATGACATGATATTATACCTGGAAAACCCAAAACTCTCTACCAAGAGGCTCCTAGAAATAATACATTCTTATAGTAGAGTAGCAGGGTACAAAATCAATACCCAAAAGTCAATGGCCTTCCTATATACAAACAGCAAAAAGAGAAGAAAGGGACATTAAAGAAACTATCCCATTCACAAGTGCACCGCAGAAAATCAAATACCTAGGAATCAGTTTGACAAAGAATGTAAAGGATCTCTACAAAGAAAACTACAAAACGTTACTTCAGGAAATAAAAGAAGACCTGAGGAAATGGAGACACATTCCCTGCTCATGGATTGGAAGGATTAACATTATCAAAATGGTAATACTCCCTAGAGCTTTATACAGATTCAATGCGGTCCCTATAAAGATACCCATGATGTTCTTCAAAGAAATTGAACAAACACTCCTGAAATTTGTATGGAATAATAAAACCCCACGAATAGCTAAAGCAATCCTTGGGAAAAAAGAAGATGGGAGGTATCACTTTCCCCAACCTCAAGCTCTACTACAGTGCAGTTGTAATTAAGACAGTGTGGTATTGGTATAGAGACAGACCCGTAGACCTATGGAATAGAACTGAGTATCCTGAAATGCACTCACAAATATACAACCACTTAATCTTCGATAAAGGAGCAAAAAATATTAAGTGGAGCAAAGAAAGCCTCTTCAACAAATGGTGCTGGGAAAACTGGGCAGCTACATGTAAAAAAATGAACTTAGACCTCCTTCTAACGCCATGCACAAAAGTCAGATCAAAATGGATTCTAGATTTCGATATCAGACATGAATCTATAAGGTACATCGAAGAAAACATAGGAGAAACGCTCTATGACATCAAAACGAAAAGTATCTTTAAAGACAACACACCACTGACCAGCAAATGGAAGCAATGATAAACAAATGGGATTATATAAAATTGAAAAGCTTCTGCACTTCAAAAGAAACGGTGACCAAGATACAAAGACAATCCACAGATTGGGAAAGGATATTCACCCAATACCCATCTGACAAGGGGTTAATATCCAGGATATATCAGGCACTGGTAGCACTCCACAAGAAGAAACCAGCCAACCCCATCAAAAAATGGGGAGAAGAAATGAACAGAAGCTTCCAAAAAAGAAGAAATTCGAATGGCCAAAAAGGCATATGAAAAAGTGCTCTTCATCTTTAATCATCAGGGAGATGCAAATCAAAACAACAATGAGGTACCATCTCACCCCACAGAGACTGGCACACATCCAAAACAGCAAGAACAACCGGTGCTGGCGTGGATGTGGGGAAAAAGGGACTCTCATCCACTGCTGGTGGGAGTGCCGACTGGTCCGGCCCTTTTGGAAAACAATATGGTCATTCCTCCGAAAGCTAGATATTGAGCTCCCATTTGATCCAGCAATAGCACTCCTGGGAATATACCCGAGAGACCGAAAAACACATAGCAGAAACACTATCTGTACTTCTTTATTCATCTCTCTGCGCTATTCACTATAGCTAGAATCTGGAAACAACCTAAATGCCCGAGAACAGACGACTGGCTAAAGAAACTGTGGTTCATCTACACTATGGAATACTATGCGGCTGTCAGAAAGGATGAAATTATGAAATTTACCTGCAAATGGATGGACATGGAGTCTATCATGTTGAGTGAAATTAGTCAGAAAGAAAAGGACAGATATAGAATGACTACATTCATTAATAGGATATAGAGACCAGTGTTTTAATAAATATGGGAAATGGTAATGGCAGATTAAAACTCACCACTGAATATACACAAAGAGACTTAAGTGATAAACTCTAAATATCTGCAGGGCTAGCCACAATGTGTAAAATAAGAGGTAGAGAGATGCAGAGACAGAGAGAGAGAGAGAGAAGAGAGAGGAAACTGGGGTACCTGCTATAAAGGCGGGTGGGGGGACGGGAGGGGAGGGGTACATTGGTGGTGGAAATGGGGCACTGGTGGAGGGATGGGTGCTGGCATACTGTATTACCAAGAACCAATTATGAACACCTTTGTAATTGTATGTTTCACGGTGGTATAATTAAAAAAAATTTTAAAAAAAAAGACCTTGAATGAACGGTTTGAGGCTCTTCCGTATTTCTGGAGCAAGTAGATGCTATTGGGCTACACTGGAACAAGACAGGGACAAATGAAAACGTTACTGGCACCCACTGGAGCAAATAGATGAATAACGGGATGTCAAGTAATCAAGTGATCAAGTGATAAAATGATCTGTTTTTTTAACTGCCCTTGATTGCTTAAATATACATTTCATTAAGATGTGTTTCTTATTTACCAGAGGTGCATTGAAATCTTTTTTAAAATATAGAAAATACATTTTCATTTTTGCATATATCCTCACAGCCCAGTGACTTTTGTCTGCCACATAAAAAATAATCCTTCATGAGGAATTACTCAGTAGGCCTTAGGGATTATTCTCTTTTCCACTTTTTACATGATTGTTATTTAATGCTATTTTTAAAAAGGAAATTATCTTTTATTGTACTTATCAATTTTTATATGTAAAATTCTAAGTGCTATAACATCATTCTGTGTATCCATAAAGTCCTCAATATTTTTTCAATTTTATCAATCTAAAATATATATACTTAGTCTCACTATAGGATAACATTATGGACACTATACTATTTCTTCGATCTTATCTGCTTCCAAATATCCTTTAATTCCCTGATTCAATCATTTTGAATTTTTTTGCCCTATGTACTCTAAAGTATGTCTGAAGAGTTTTGTAACCTGTGCCTGGAAAGTCCCTTCATATTCTCTGTCTTTTACTAATGACTTACAAATTCTCATTGTATTTTAGCCTATGCTTTTATTTCCTGAAGAGGAACTCAGAAAGAATCGCCCTCTTCACAATGGAGAAAAGAAATTCTGGTGTATGTTTTAGGATTAGAGCCTTAATACTGCAGAGTGAAAATGTGGTTTTTATGTGCTGCTAAGAAATGAGCCCCTACCTGATGACACAAAATAAGCTGAAGGTTCTCTTTTGTTTCTAATAACCAAAAATATTAAAGGTGGACCCAGTGGAGATTTATTGCAGGGCGTAATGAAATAGCATTGGGTTCCAATGGGAAACTGAGGACCATCCAAAAGAGCACTTCATAGATCAGCCAGTGATAATAACAACAGCATGTGTCTTTTCAGGTCTTAGAGAAAATGCAGAAATAAGAACCCACGAACAACTCATCCAAAAAACAAAACACAAATATACTAGTAACTATCTATGCATATGTATGCTCATCAGATGAAATGATAGTTACAACTCTGCTAAATTATTTGCTTGATTTTCACTACATCACTTTATCCTTACATAGATCATTCACTAAAGTGATAGTCCCAAATACTTTAGAGTGATAAAATCACTCCAAAGTCGAAATTCTTGAGAAAGCTTTTTTCACCCTGTGATGCATTTTATTGTCACGTAAACGAAACCAGAAATTCTCTTGGAAAGGGTCAGCAATTAAGTTATTTTGAATTTTCTTCACTGTATCATTTAATTTCAAATTAGAAACGTCAGAAATGTACCTGAATCTTTTCTATTTCCTGTTACCCTCAGGTGACTTTGAGATGATTGCAACAGACACAAATTACAAACCCAGCAAAGCTGTAATTTTAGAAACAGCAGAGAAGTTACACTGCTCTTGTTCTTCAATTAGCCAGAATGTTTGGGACTGGAAATCTTTTCAGAATAATTCCTCACGCCTAGTTAGTCTTGCTTGTCAGTTTATGTGAAAGATCTTTTGGTGCCAGAAGTACATGTCAACCCCGGAAAGTGATTTTAAGAGGACGCCTATTTAACTTTTATGTTTTCACCAAGGTAGTCATTATTTCTGCTAGTAAAAGATTTCTAAATTGGTGTAGAGTGTCAAGCATCACATTTAGGGTTACACATGTTTTGGTGGTCTGTTCTGAACAGTGAATAAAAGAGGTTAACAAGAATTATGTGCATGCAATTGTCCATGGGGTTGACTGACTTGAAGCATGGCATACTTTTTGAATGTCAAGTCAACTTGTAAAAAATAACTTGGACTCTTAAACACTTAGGTCTGTATAATAATTTATAGACATCAGATTAGAATCCCATAGAGTTCTTTGGAAATTTATTTAGGTAGACTTTATTCCAGGAAAATCTCATCATGTAAGTTTGATAGCTAAAACAGTGTGCTAAATGTTCCAGGCAATTGCCTGCTAACGTGAAATCTTGTACACAAAATAGAAAACCTATGACTACTAAATTTTCAAGGAAAAGAATATATTTAGATTTTGTTATTCTTTCAATTCTACAAGAAACCCATAGATCAACAAATTCAAGTGTAAAAAGGGTCATATGCCATCTGATCTTATTCTATATTTCATATGTGAAAGTGAGGCTTAGAGGGCAG
>JAJIBD010032175.1:0-17881 GCA_021461705.1 Cryptotis parvus
TTTTTGATGTTTTTCTTGATCTCTAATTTAATTCTACATGCAACTCTAGTCCAACAGGGAGAAGCTCTTGACCAAAAATATTAATAGAGTCTTTAATAGCATGCATTAGGGAAAGACAGCAATTTGATACTGGGAAAAAAACATAGTTTATTTTATTGTTTGAATTAATAAAAATTTTTGTCACTTATTTCCAGCATGGGATTTTACATGAAGTAACTAGCAAAAAGGAAAATTAAAAGCATGGATTTCTAACATGTCTTGGTATAGGGCTTTATTATGCTGGTGAAGAAGAGTATATTCTTTGAACACTCCTCTCTCTCTCTCTCTCTCTCTCTCTCTCTCTCTCTCAAATGCAATAAAAGACTTTAAGACTTTAGTTGATCCAGCCACTTTTTTTATTTTCCATGTGGCTCTTCTCTGTCATGACTGTGGGAATGATATGAAGATAATTGGATTCATTTGCCAGTATAGAAAAGGTTGAAATCACTAAAAGTAAACAGCTCTAGCCAATAGTGCCTTTCTAAAAGGAAATGAAAAAAAAAGAAACCACATTTTCATAGCCTAGCAACCTTAAAGTGCCATCTTTCTTCCAGAATTTAGAACCTCATTCTGTTTCAGGGACTCTAAAATGTTAATTCTAGCAGAATAGAATTTTAAGATGCTTATTCTTGTGCCCTTAAAAATAATTTTCAAATACTCGTTTAAATTTCTCAATAGAAAAAAAATCTTACAGTGCCCTTATAAATCTCATCACCATCTCATCACCATATTGTATTCATTTTATGGTATAAGGAGAGACTGAGATAGCTAATTTCATGTCCAGGAGAAATACATGCTATTGCTAGTGAATTAAAAATAATTATCTTAGGAAAAATATATCACAAAATAGAAATCGAGGTGAACTTGGGCTATAATATCAATAGCTCTTAGATAAACCAAATAAAGGGCAGTTACCTGTAGAACTTCATTATTATACTATTGTGATTATTCAGCAACCTCTCCCTTCCAATTCCAAGCCGCATGGAGCAAGCTATCTTTTTCCAAAGTAGAACCATGTTTCTCCTGCAAATCTTACCACTCATTACCTCCAAATCCCTAATGAAATGTACTTATATCCTTAATATTTTTCTAAGGGCTTCATGAACCTTACACTTTACTAAATTATAGTTTGTTCTAGTTTCTATATTGCCTTTAAGTCTGGTATTGAAATTCAGTTATGGAGCCCACTTGTACTTCTAAAGTGTCCTAATTTGAATCCAAAGGGGCTTATTATCCCTGGGAGAGTATTTTCATTACTTGGATCTCTATCTTTGAAGTGTGAGGCAGCATGGACACTTTATCTTTATCAATACTCAAACTACTCCGTCTACCCATTAAGAAACACCCACACTTCAGACACACACACACACAGACACACACACACACACATACACTCCAGAAAAACACTGCAGCTAGGTTCATCTTTTAATGTCTTAATGTACTGTTCAATGCTCTAGCAATCTCTTTAGCACCCTCATTTCCTATATTAATTTTTTTTATTTTTTATTATACCACAGTGAAACATACAATTACAAAGGTGTTCATAATTGGTTCTTGGTAATACAGTATACCAGCACCCATCCCTCCACCAGTGCCCCATTTCCACCACCAATGTACCCCACCCCTCCTGCCCACCCCCCCATGCTGCCTTAATAGCAGGTACCCCAGTTTCCTCTCTTTCTCTCTCTCTCTGTCTCTGCATCTCTCTCCCTCTTATTTTACACATTGTGGCTAGCCCTGCAGGTATTTAGAGTTTATCACTTAAGTCTCTTTGTGTATATTCAATGGTGAGTTTTAATCTGCCATTACCATTTTCCACATTTAGTAAAACACTGGTATCTATTTATGTCGATTAATGAATGCAGTCATTCTATATCTGTCCTTTTCCTTCTGACTAATTTCACTCAGCATGATAGTCTCCATGTCCATCCATTTGCAGGTAAATTTCATAATTTCATCTTTTCTGACAGCCGCATAGTATTCCATAGTGTAAATGAACCACAGTTTCTTTAGCCAGTCCTCTGTTCTCGGGCATTTAGGTTGTTTCCAGATTCTAGCTATAGTTGAATAGCACAGAGATGAATAAAGAAGTACAGATAGTGTTTCTGCTATGTGTTTTTCGGTCTCTCGGGTATATTCCCAGGAGTGCTATTGCTGGATCAAGTGGGAGCTCAATATCTAGTTTTCGGAGGAATGCCCATATTGTTTTCTAAAAGGGCTGGACCAGTCGGCACTCCCACCAACAGTGGATCAGAGTCCCTTTTTTCCCCCACATCCACGCCAGCACTGGTTTTTCTTACTGCTTTGGATGTGTGCCAGTCTCTGTGGTGTGAGATGGTACCTCATTGTTGTTTTGATTTGCATCTCCCTGATGATTAAAGATGAAGAGCACTTTTTCATATGCCTTTTGGCCATTCGAATTTCTTCTTTCTGGAAGCTTCTGTTCATTTCTTCTCCCCCATTTTTTGATGGGGTTGGCTGTTTTTTTTCTTGTGGAGTGCTACCAGTGCCTGATATATCCTGGATATTAACCCCTTGTCAGATGGGTATTGGGTGAATATCCTTTCCCACTCTGTGGATTGTCTTTGTATCTTGGTCACCGCTTTCTTTTGAGGTGCAGAAGCTTTTAGTTTTATATAATTCCATTTGTTTATCTTTGCTTCCATTTGCTTGGTCAGTGGTGTGTCATCTTTAAAGATACTTTTCGTTTCGATGTCGTAGAGCCGCTTCTCCTATGTTTTCTTCGATGTACCTTATAGATTCATGTCTGATGTTGAGATCTAGAATCCATTTTGATCTGACTTTTTGTGCATGGCATTAGAAGGAGGTCTAAGTTCATTTTTTTTATCTTCGATAAAGGAGCAAACAATATTAAGTGGAGCAAAGAAAGCCTCTTCAACAAATGGTGCTGGGAAAACTGGGCAGCTACATCCTATATTATTTTTTTTCTTTTTTAGGTCACACCTGGGAATGCTCAGGGGGTTTCTCCTGGCTCTGCACTCAGGAATCACTCCTGACGGTGATCGGGGGACCATATGGGATACCGGGGATCAAACCCGGGCTGGCACAGGCCAGTCCCATGCAAGGCAAATGCCCTACCCGCTGGGCTATCGCTCTGGCCCCTCATTTAATATACTATTAAGGGGCCCAAACACTAATATCCTACTGCTCCTCTCCGCCTGTCTCCCCTTTCTGTTTTGGGGGTCACACTTGGTGATGCTCAGTGGTTCCTCTTAATTTTGTATTTAGGGGTCACCCCTAGTGGGCTCAAGGGACGATATGGGGTATTGGGAATCAAACCAGGTTGGACCATGCAAGGCAAGTACCCAATATACTATATCTTGGGGTCATCAAAACGCTATCTTGAAAATTTATTTGCACATCTATGCTCATAGTAGCACTTCGTCACAGTAGCCTGGAAATACTCAATTGTCAAAAGAATACATATGACTGCATAAAAATCTTGTGTTATGTATATACAATGGAAGATGACTTGACTCTAAGAAAACAAAAAATCATGTAATTTAATAAAATGTGAATGAACAGCGCATCATGGTCTGAAAAAAAACTATCACTATCACTATCTTCCCGTTCATCATCTATTTGCTAGAGTGGGCAACAGTAATATCTCCTTATGTCCTGTCTCATGCTAGTAGAACCCAAAGGCATCCGCTTGCTCCAGGAACATAAAGAGCCTCAAACAATTATATTAGGTCATGGGAATGACCTAATATAAATGTTACTGGTATTTGGCATATCAAATACGACACGAGCAGATGCCAGGCTTGCCGTCGCGGGTGGCATACTCTTGTAGTCACCTCTGAATAAAAGCATTTATTGATGAACCGCGGCTGCTAGCGGCCGAGCAAGCCGGGCTGTAATAGTCTGGTCTGCTGGGTGGAGTTGTAAGGAGAGAGGGAAGTCCAGATGTGGAAAATGGCGGCCCCATGGAGTAGAGGAGGTCGTCTGGCTTGTTGTGAGGCTCTGCTGGGGTGGCAGGCCAGGGCTAGAACCTGCCATGCCTCCCAGGCGCCTCATGAGAGGTTGGGCACAGGGAGAGCAAGTAGCAGCTCTGCCCCATGTCTGAGAGTCTCTGGTTCAGCATACCTGGGGCGGATTGAAAAAAATACTACTGCAGGGTGGGTGTGGATGATCTGGGCTGTGATAGTCTGGTCTGCTGGGTGGAGATGTGACGAGGGGAAGTCCGGATGTGGAAGATGGCAGCCCCCATGTTCCACCTCCACAGTGGTATCGCCTGTGTGATAATGCCACCTCAACAGTCACAACAGGAAGGGAGGTCTGAGCTCCTAGCAGCATTGCCTCCAGCGGTTCCCGGGCAGTCAGGGAGACTAATATCTCTGGTACTGCCCATTCCCTGATTCTGTCCTCACCGATGGCTTGGAACATTCTCTGCGTCCTCTCTATGTTATTGTTAACCTTCTACTCTTGCCTAATAATCAATGTGTCCCTTGGTGTTTCTGGGAATCAAATGAACATCAGTAATCAGAACCAATGAAGTGCCTCCAGTAATTCAAGCTGTATATTCCTTTATGAATTAAACATTTACCAGTATACGTGTTTTTATGAACCAGCTGAAGATCAAAGAGTTAATAATGAAAGTAAAGTCTAGTAAACAGGAGGGACTGAGAAAACCAGAAACAGAAAGTTGATAGGGAAATCGCAGAGTTCAAAAACTGCTAATAAATATTTAAAACCAATACCATATGAAGGGAAATACGATGATATAGGAAGAAGATAGGTTAGTTATAGGAAACGTAGGGAATTTCATGATTTGCCATTTACAGAAAAATTAATGCGGTATAGAAAGCATTGGTGCTTGTTAAAGAAAGAAAATGCTGGATAATACGTTACCAGCTACACAATACACAAAACCTTGGATATGATGTACTAAAACATTATGATTGTCTAAATGAAGTTAGAGTGACCTCTGGACTTGCGAAGCCTGTGGTTCTTGGGGCGAGACACAAAACAAAGAAACCTTGTTTAATTTTAACCAAATGGCTTAAGTAGTTGTGGTATCATATATTCATTTTTTGTTTCATTACGTTATGTATTCACTTTTTGTTTCATTGTGTATGCCCTGCCAAGCATGTACTCGCTTTCTGTTTCATCGTGTATGCCCTACCAAGTTTCTTAATTGTGTTATGATATATAAACCCTTATGAAGTCCTCAGTAAAATTACAGCAGATTCAAATCACCATCTGAGTGTGTTTGTGTCTGTCTGTCATCGCCGAATCCTGGGTCCCTCCTGAACCTTTGCCCTTGTTCTTCCTCGGTCTGAGGCTCCCGGAGAGCCGGTCTGCGCCACCCATGGAGTCGGGGGTCATCTGGCTTGTTGTGAGGCTCTGCTAGGGTGGCAGGCCAGGGCTAGAACCCACCATGCCTCCTGGGCGCCCGGTCTGAAAAAAATAGTTGGCACAATTTCTTCTTCTTAATTTTATGGAGGTATGATTTATGGCTCAGCATGTGATCTATTTTCGGAGTATGTTCCATGTGCACTGGAGAAGAAAAGTGTACTCAGCTTTTTGGGGATGAAATGCCCTGTATATGTCTACCAACCCTCTTTCTTCGATCTCATCTTTTTGGACCAGTATTTCCGTGGTAAGTTTCAATACTGTTGATCTATCCAGGGTTGATAGAGCAGTGTTGTAGTCTCCAACTACAATTGTGTTGCTGTCAATGTCTTCTTTGAAGTCTATTAGTAGTTGTTTTAGGTATTTTGCTGGTACCTCATTGGGTGCATATATGTTTAATAGCGTGATTTCTTCCTGATATATGTATCCATTGACTATTAAGAAGTGACCTTAACTGTCCCTTCTGACCTTCTTCAGCCTGAAGTTTATGTTGTCGGATACCAGTATGGCTACCAGTACCTGGAAACTAAACAGCTCACTGCTGAACAACCAGCAAGTCATAAAAGAAATCAAAGAGGAAATCTAAAGATTCCTGGAAACAAATGAGACTGAAGACATGAATTACCAGAACTTGTGGGATACAGCAAAAAGCAGTGTTAAGAGGCAAGTTCATAGCTCTTCAAGCATTCATCAGAAAAGAAGAAAAGGCCATCACAAACAGTCTGAGTTCACAACTTTAGATCTTAAAGAGAAATCAACAAAAAGGAGCCCAACCCAAGCAGAAAGAAAGAAATAATAAAACTTAGAGCAGAAATCAATGAGATGGAATGTCAAAAAACAATCCAGAAGATCAACAAAACCAAAAGCTGGTTCTTTGAAAAAAATAAACAAGACTGACAAACCACTTGCAAGAAAAGGAAAAGAGAGAACCCAAACAAATAGAATCAGAAATGAAAACAGGGACATCACAACAGAAACCACTGAAATTCAAAAGATCATCAGAGATTACTATGAGAGCCTGCATGCCACAAAACAAGAGAACATAGAAGAAATGGACAAATTCCTGAATTCATATATCCTCCCAAGTCTGCAACAAGAAGATTTGGAATACCTCAACAAACCTATCTCCATCGAGGAGATGGAATCGGTAATCAAAAATCTCCCTAAACACAAAAGGCCAGGTCCAGATAGATTCACCAGTGAATTCTACGAAACCTATAAAGAGGACCTCCTCCCAATTCTTTTCAAGCTCTTTTAGCTAATTGAAGAAACAGAAACACTCCCAAATAGCTTTTACGAGGCATATATCACCCTGATACCCAAAGCAGACAGAGGTATCTCAAAAAAGGAAAAGTACAGACCAATCTCTCTGATGAACATAGATGCTAAGATCTTCAACAAAATACTAGCAAGTAGAATCTAAAGAGTCATCAAAAAAGATTATACACCATGACCAGGTGGGATTCATCCCAGGAATGCAAGGATGGTTCAACATCCACAAGTCAAACAACATAATACATCATATCAACAAAAAGAAAAATAAAAACCATATGATCATATCAATAGATGTAGAGAAGGAATTTGACAAGATTAAACACCTGTTCATGATAAAATCTCTCCATAAAATGGGGATTGAAGGAACCTTCCTCAGGATAATCCAGGCCATCTACTACAAGCCCACAGCGAGCATAATTCTCAATGGGGGAAAAACTGAAAACCGTCCCCTTAAGATCAGGGACAAGACAAGGCTGTCCACTTCTATTCAATATAGTATTGGAAGTACTTGCCATAGCAATCGGGAAGAAAAAAGACATTAAGGGCATCCGAATAGAAAGGGAAGAAGCCAAGTTATCACTATTTGCAGATGACATGATATTATACCTGGAAAAGCCCAAACTCTCTACCAAGAGGGTCCTAGAAATAAAATACTCCTATAGTAGAGTGGCAAGAAACAAAATCAATACCCAAAAGTCAATGGCCTTCCTATATGCAAACAGCGAAAGAGAAGAAAGGGACATTAAAGAAACTATCCCATTCACAATTGCACCACAGAAAATCAAATACCTAGGAATCAATTTGACAAAGAATGTAAAGGATCTCTACAAAGAAAACTACAAAACGTTACTTCAGGAAATAAAATAGGACTTCAGGAAATGTAGACATATTCCCTGCTCATGAATCGGAAGGATTAACATTATCAAAATGGTAATCCTCCCTAGAGCTTTATACAGATTCAATGCGGTTCCTATAAAGATACCCATGATGTTCTTCAAAGAAATTGAACAAACACTCCTGAAATTTGTATGGAATAATAAACCCCCATGAATAGCTAAAGCAATCCTTAGGAAAAAGATGGGAGGTATCACTTTCCCCAACCTCAAGCTCTACTACAGAGCAGTTGTAATTAAGACAGTGTGGTATTGGTATAGAAACAGACCCGTAGACCTATGGAATAGAACTGAATATCCCAAAACACACTCTCAAATATACAACCACTTAATCTTCGATAAAGGAGCAAAAAATATTAAGTGGAGCAAAGAAAGCCTCTTCAACAAATGGTGCTGGGAAAACTGGGCAGCTACATGTAAAAATGAACTTAGACCTTCTTCTAACGCCATGCACAAAAGTCAGATCAAAATGGATTCTAGATCTCAACATCAGACATGAATCTATAAGGTACATCGAAGAAAACATAGGAGAAACACTCTACGACATCGAAACTAAAAGTATCTTTAAAGATGACACACCACTGACCAAGCAAATGGAAGCAAAGATAAACAAATGGGATTATATAAAATTGAAAAACTTCACCTCAAAAGAAATGGTGACCAAGATACAAAGACAGTCCACAGAGTGGGAAAGAATATTCACCCAATTATCCATCTGACAAGGGGTTAATATCCAGGATATATCAGGCACTGGTAGCCCTTCAAAAGAAAAAAAACAGCCAACCCCATCAAAAAATGGAGAGAAGAAATGAACAGAAGCTTCCAAAAAGAATATGGGCATTCCTCCGAAAGCTAAATATTGAGCTCCCCATTTGATCCAGCAATAGCACTCCTGGGAATATACCCGAGAGACCGAAAAACAGAGCAGAAACACTATCTGTACTTCTTTATTCATCTCTGAGCTATTCACTGTTGGAGGACAGGTTTAGCTATTCTGGTAGTTTTGTTGTTTTTCCCACTGCCAGCTTAATCTTATTTAAGCCATGATTCATTCTAATGAGACCTCTCTTCTATGTAAACACTGCTAGAGGGTGTGGCAGTTACAGAAGTCACCTTGATTGAATAACTTCTGACTTATACATCTACTAAGACTTCTATGTTTTCTAGATTGGGATCAGCTCCTCTTTATACCCACTGCACCCAGTGTGGGACAGTTAGAATTTACCAGGAGACTACCACCCTGGGTACGTTGAGACTATAGGAAGACTAAAGGAAGGATCATACTAGTTTGCTCTAAGCAGGCGAGTGTGACCCTTTCAGTACAGGAGAACAAGATACTCAGAATCACCCTGGTGCAGATAATAATAAGCAGGACCTTGTGGTCCTTCTTATCTAGAAGGACCCTAGGCCTTCTAGGACCCAGACTTCTAGGACCTAGACTATAGGACCTAGACTTCTAGGACCTAGACTCTTCTAGGACCTAGACTCTTCTCATCTAGATTACATGAAGCTCATGAAGTTAAGATGTATTATTACTTTATATCAGCCCCCTCTCTCTCCAGTGTTTTACATAAGAGATAGTCTTGGTAGAAAGGATTAGACCTTGGCATAACCTTTGTTGATACCTGCAATAGGGTGTGGCACTACACTCTGTTTAGAGTTCTTTGTTGACATGCCCCTCCCAGTTGGATTACTTTGGTGTATATAAGGGGCTGACTTGAGGCCCCTTCACTTTTACCTTTTGGGCCTTTTAGCTTTCGGCTTTTGGCTCCTCAGCCTTGCAGCTTTCAGCCTTTTGCTTTTTGCTCTTTGGCCTTTTGCTCCTTCTTCTAGGTAGGACTCAGCTCGGTGAGATCCTCTCTCTTTGGTGGGAGACTTAGGCTCTTTTGTATGGTCTAAGTTCAGACCAGAGCTAAAGTTTGTTCATTATATTGGAGTGCTGTGGAAGAGCTTTTGTACTATTAAAAGCCATTTTTGGAACTGCACCGGACTCGTGAGTTTTCATCTGTTCTCCGGCATCCTCAGAGGTAGAAGAGAACTTCTGTCCTGATACTGTCGGGGACCCCGGCGGCGCTCCACAACAATTCACTATGGCTAGAATCTGGAAACAACCTAAATGCCCGAGAACAGAGGACTGGCTAAAGAAACTGTGGTTCATCTACACTATGGAATACTATACAGGTGACAGGAAAGACGAATTTATGAAATTTACCTTCAAATGGTTGGACATGGAGACTATCATGCTGAGTGAAATTAGTCAGAAGGAAAAGGACAGATATAGAATGACCTCATTCATTAATAGGATATAAATTGATACCAGTGTTTTACTAAGTGTGGGAAATGGTAATGGCAGATTAAAACTCACCACTGAATATACACAAAGAGACTTAAGTGATAAACTCTAAATATCTGGAGGGCTAACCACAATTGTAAAAGAAGAGGGAGAGAAATGCAGAAAAAGAGAGACAGAGAGAGAGAGAGAGAGGAAACAGGGCTATGTGCTATTGAGGCAGCCGGAGGGTGGGTGGGAGGGGGTGGGGTACATTGGTGGTGGAAATGGGGCACTGGTGGAGGGATGGGTGCTGGAATACTGTATTACCAAGAACCAATTATGAACACCTTTGTAATTGTATGTCTCACAGTGGTATAATAAAAAAATTTTTTAAAATGTGAATAAACAAAGAGGGTATCAAGCTGAGTGAAATCAGTCAGAGAGAGAGGGACAAATAGAGAATGTCCCCTTTCATACATGAAATATAAAGAAATACAATAACAAAATTAACAATTGAACACTTGTAACAGAACCAGAGAACTGAACTATGGTACTGAGTCTTCAAGGGAGTGGGGTCAAGGCTTTGCTTCAGTTGGATAGGCAATCAAAGCAGCACAGATGGGTTAGTTAAAACAAAACAAAACTCAATCTAATGACATTCACTGGTGAGTTACTATGATAATGCAGTCCCTAACTTTAGTTGAGGAGAAAATTGGTATAAATTCTGGTTAAAGCCCTGAAATGTTAATGTGGGTAGGAGATTCAGATAACAAACGAGAGTATGATTTCATACGACAAAGCCTTGGCTCTGGTTTTGCAGTTTGTTTTAAGTGAGATTTATTTCTTCAATAAACTGTGTTTCTAGAGATATTCTTAAATTTAGATACTCTGCATTAAATAATGGTAACTATTTCTTCTGAGGTCTGCATAGGCTCCAATAACCTTGATTTCTCATACCAAAGTTATACTTATCGGGATAGAATACTCTGGACATACTAAGGAAAGGCTCTCTGACCCTTTTTGTAAGACTGGTCCAACATGAAAAACTTCAAAATGTATTTTCAAAATGGTTATACCATTTTCCATTTCCATTTTTTAAATTGGAATTTCACTAATTTTTTTAACATAGCTATACTTAGAATTCAAATTTCATTTATTGTGTCTTTAGTAATTCTAGTGGCAAACTATTAATTGTGTACTTAATTAGAATTTTCATGACTGGTAATATAGAATTCTTTTACATGCCTATTTGATCAATGCTATAAGACCTGTAAAGTGATTATTCAACACTTTCTGCTTTTTACAAAAGTGATACATTTTGATGAAGTCATGTAATTCTCTGCAACTTGGATGAACGATATGCTAAATAAATCAGAAGAACAAATACCAGATAACTTTACTATATATGGTATACTGAATAACAAGATGAGGAAACACAAGATATTGAAGTGGAGATTACCTATATTACCCTTGACCCTAGATTATGGAAATGAGCAAGACATGAAGTAAGAAGAGGCAGATGGGAGGTAACAGGGGCAGGGGTTAGGGGTGCTAGAAGCAATGGTGGTGTATAGAGATGTGGTATATGTACATATATAAAACCACAGGGGCCGGAGTGATAGCACGACGGTAGGGCATTTGCCTTGCATGCGGCCAACCTGGGTTTGATCTCAGGTATCCCAGATGGTCCCTGAACACCGCCAGGAGTAATTCCTGAGTGAAGAGTTAGGAGTAACCCCTGAGCATTGCGGGTGTGACCACCCCAAAAAGAAAACATAGAGCCAGCAATACTGAAAGCCTGAAACCCAAACTTAAACTTAAAAAATATACCTGCACAGAGACATTAGTTACAAGAAGGTAACACTGGATATGGGAATGGTCTTGGAACATTGCATGCCTAAAACTCAACTATGAATAATGTCATAGAATAAATCATGCTGTTTTAATAAATAATAGTCATACATATTAATTGCTGAATTGTAGGATTATTCTGGACATCACTCTTTTGCTAAATACATATATTTTAAATATAATGTCCAGAATATAGTTTGCTAATTCATTTTCTTAAAAAATATATCTTGGGCTGGAGCGTTAGCCCAGTGGGTAGGGCATTTGCCTTTGCATGCGGCCGGCCTCTGCCGGCCTGGGTTCGATCCCTGGCATCCCATATGGTCCCCCGAGCACCGCCAGGAGTAATTCCTGAGTGCAGAGCCAGGAGTAGACCCTGAGCATTGTCGGGTGTGACCCAAAAAAGGCAAAAAAAAATATATATCTTTCTGAGAAGCTTTTTTAAAAAAAATTGTGCTATTTATTAATTGCAGGAAACCAAGACATATTCACTGAAAACAATGCTGGCAACCCAGATTAACATAAATATATAAGAAAATTCATAAGTTGTTAAATATTGGTTCATTCTATTTTATTAATTTAATGAAAGAAAGTAAAAATAATATTAATCAACTAAGAGTAACTGAACACTACTATGAACTTGGCAATGTTGTAAGTAAAAATTAATTTAAACCTAAAATGTCCATTATGAATCAGATTCTATTACTATCATCATACAACTGATAAGGAAACTGAAGCACAGAGAAACTGGCGCTGATTATTTTGTGGACCTCAAATGACAAACAGCATTAGAACTTCTACAGGTTATATTGGATGTCACATTTAAACTCAGTATGTGATATAAAAGTAGGGTAATCCTGAAGAGAAGCAATTGCCTGTTTCACAGAACAGCTCTTGTTCAACACACATATTAGACTGACAGGAAAATAGGAGAGAAGCTAATATTTAAAAACTATATTTACAAGAGTGAGATGAAAATACTTACAAAACCTCGAGTGTAATAAATATTACAGTGGGGACTAAAGTCATTAAGAAATAGGGGCTGGGGCTGCTATGCGTGAAAAGCAAAGGGACCCACACAAGCAGCTTTTAAGTTTTAGGGACAGAAACCAGGGACTACAATACCCAGCAGCCTAAGCGGGAGACCAGAAACTGCATTAGACCTTGACCCATCCATGGTGCCCGACTCCAGGTAGGATCTGTGGGGACAGGACTTCACAGTGATGAATGCTCATGAGGCTACAAGTTAATCCTCCTCCAAATTGCATTGAACCAACACTTTGGACTCTAACTACATGAACAATGTTGACAATACAACATACCCCTAAAGCACAGAAAAACCGACCTTTACAGAGACCTATCTGGCACTGAGCGAGGCGGTGCCCCAGAAGATTCAACCTCCAGACCACGGGAAACAATGCAGATCCCCTCCTCGAAGGATGGAAGAAAAGAGCCCTGAAGCAACAACTAGGAATTCTCACATTCATAATCTCTCTGACAAAGAATTGGAAGAGGAAAGAATTGGGTGAGGATGTTTAATGAGCTCAATGAACAAATGGAATGGATATCCAATAAAATACAGGAGGACATAAATGGAGCAGTGGAAAGGGCAGTCAATAAATATGGGAGAAAATGAGAGCAGAAATGAGAACAATTCAAATAGAAATATCACTAAAACTCAGTAGATGAAATGAAAAAATGCAATAGGGGCTCTAAAAAGCAGGATAACAGCAGCAGAAGACAGAGTCAGTGGGACTGAGGATGAGCTGCAAAAAGCACTCAGGCAAATACACAAGATGGAAAAAGATAAGAAAATGGATCAAAGGCAGAACAGAGAACTTTGGGATGTATCCAAGAGGAGCAACATAAGAATCATCGGAGTCCCAGAGAGACAGGAATGAAACCCCAAGAAATAGAAACTGTTAAAGACATCCTTGCTGAAAAGTTTCCAGAGGTAAAGAATGGAGGCATCCAGATCCAAGAAGCCCAAAGAGTACCAGCAAGAAGAGACCCCAATAAAAAGACTCCAAGACATATCCTACTCAAATTAATGGATGCCATAGATTGAGACACAATTTTCAGGTGGCAAGATCAAAGAAGGAAATTTTATACAAAGGAGTATCCATTTGATTTTCAGAGACCTATTAGAAGAGACTCTCCAAGTCCAAAGGCAGTGGTGAGATATAGTGAAAAACTCAATGAAATTAATGTCCCACCAAGAGTTCTTTACCCAGCTAGACTCTCATTCAGACTTGAAGGACAGATACACAACTCCTTGGATAAACAAAAGCTCAGAAACTTCGTAGACTCAAAACCAACCTTAAAAGAAGGGCTGAAAGAGCTACTCTAAGATGAGACAAAAACCCAAAAGAACAACAAACTTATACAGAGATGGTACAAAATCCCATGGCAATAATCTCTCTCAATGTCATCTACACAATGGAATACTATGCAGCTGTTAGGAAAAATGAAGTTATAAAATTTGCCTATAAATGGATGGACATGGAGAAGATTATGTTGGAGCGAAATTAGCCAGAAGGAGAGAGACAGATACAGAATGACTGCATTTATTTGCATGGCATAAATATATATGTACATATTATGATACCAATCTCCAAGGTCAAGTGAAGTATATATCGGGAGGTCTTGTCAAAGGTGGAAATTATCACAAACGTGTGGGAGTCAGAGGCTAGGTAAGACAGAAAATGGAACAGTGTGCTAACAATTGTCGAGGGTACTAATGCCAACCTAGAACTGAGCATTAAATAGAGGCAAAAGATACACATGACAACCTTTTAATGTATGTTCTGTATTCCATAGTCTGGAAGGGAAGGAAAAGAGAAAGAGAGAGAAAGGGAAAGAAACAAAGAACTTGCCATGGAGGAGGGCTGGGGGAGGGGGAGGGAACCGGGGACATTGGTGGTGGGAGATGGGCACTGGTGGAGGGATGGGCGCTGGAACACTGTATGACCAAAACCCAAATATGAACTTTTTAATTGTATATCTTTGTAGTTGTAAAAATAAAAAATTAATAAAAAAACACAAAGTATCAACACAGAAGGCTTAACCTGTAACAACATCTTGGAAATATCTTATACAAGGGCTTAATAACACCATGGTTATATACACAATATTAACTAACTTTCTTCTGAGGAAACATTTTTACTCATTCTTTTAGTAAATTATAACAAGAAAAATAAAATAAATTTTCAAGAGCCTGCTCTGGGGTAGGCTTAAGAGTGATTGGGAAAATTGGAGATAATGGTAATGGGAAGGTGCAATGTGGTGGGATTGGTGTTGGCATATTGAATGTCTGTAACAAATCATCATGAACCACTTTGTAAATCACAGTGTTTATGTAAGGTGCAGTAAGAAAATAAAATTAAAAAATATATAAAAAAAAAGAAATCAAAGAGGAAATCCAAAAATTCCTGGAAGCAAATGAGAGTGACATGAACTACCAGAACTTAGGGATACAGTGAAAGCAGTGTTAAGGGGAAAGTTCATAGCTCTTCAAGCCTTCATAAGAATGTGCCATCATGAACAGTCTGACTTCACAGCTTAAGATCTTAGAAAGCTTACCCAAGAAAAGAAGCCCAAACCAGGCAGGAAGAATGAAATAATACAACTTAGAGCAGAACTCTATGAGCTGGAGTCCCAAAAAAATTATCCAAAAAAAGATCAACAACACCAAAGGCTGGTTCTTTGAAAAATTAAACAAGATTGACAAACCAGTTGCAAGACTCTCAAGGAAAGGGAAAGAGAGATCTAAATAAATGGAATCAGAAGTGAAACGGGGTACATTACAACAGAAACCACAGAAATTCAAAAGATCATCAGAAATTACTTTGAGAGCCTGTGTGTCATGAAACAATAGAACCTAGAAGAAATGTACAAATTCCTGAATTCCTATACCTTCCCAAGGCTGCAACAAGAAGATCTGAAACCTCAACAAACCTATCACCACTGAGGAGATGGAATCAATAATCAAAAGTCTGCCCAATGTGTAAGGGAAGGAAAATAGAAGAGAGAGAGGAGAGGGAGAGAGAGAGAGAGAGAGAGAGAGAGAGAGAGAGAGAGAGAAATAGAGAACCTGCTATGGAGGCAGGCTGGGAGGCGAGGGAATTGGGGACATTGGTGGTGGGAAATGGGCACTGGTGGAGGGATGTGGTGCTGGAACGCTGTATGACCAAACTAAAATATAAACATCTTATAAACATCTTTGTAATTGTATATCCTGCAGTAGTATAATAAAATATTAAAAAGTCTCAAATATATGATCACTTAATCTTTGATGAAGGAGAAAAAATATTAAGTGGTACAAAGACAGTCTCTCAGCAAATGGTGCTGGGAAAACTGGGCAGAAACAAGTAAAACAAAATGAACTTAGACCTCCTTCTAACACCATGCACAAAAGAAAGATCAAAATGGATTAAAGATCTCAACATCATGCATGAAGAAAATATAGAAAAATGCTTTATGGCATCAAAACTAGAGGCATCTTCAAAGACGAGACCCACTGATAAAGCAAATGGAAGCAAAGATAAATGGGATTATATAAAACTGAAAAGTTTCTGCACCTCAAAAGAACAAGTGATCAAGATAGAGAGAGAGCCCACAGACTAGGAATGAATATTGTCCCAACACCTATGTGATAAGGGGTTAATATCCATGATATATCAGGCAGTGGTAGAACTTTACAAGAAGAAAATAGTCAACCCCATCAAAAATATGGGGAGAAGAAATGAACAGAAAATTCGAAAAGAAGAAATTCAATGGTCAAAAGGCATATGAAAAAGCGCTCTTCATCACTATTCATTAGGGAGATGCAAATCAAAACAACAATGAGGTATTATCTCACACCACAGAAACTGACACACATCCAAAAGAGCAAGAACAATTGGTGCTGGCATGGATGCTGGGACAATGGACTCTCATCCACTGTTGGTGGGAGTGGCAACTGGTTCAGCACTTTTGGAAAACAATATGCACATTCCTCAAAAACGGATATTGAGCTCCTACTTCACCCATCAATACCACTCCAGGGAATATACCTTGGATACTCAAAACACACAGGAGAAACACTGCACCTGTAATCATCGCAACTCTATTCATGATAGCCAGAGTCTGGAAACAACCTAAAGGCCCAAGAACAGAGAGTAGCTAAAGAAACTATGGTATATCCACACAATGGAATACTTGCAGTTGTCAGAAAAGATGAACTCATGAAATTTATCTGCAAATGAATGGAATTGGAGTCTATCATGCTGAGTGAAATTAGTCAGAAGGAAAAAATAGATATAGATTGACTGCATTTATTAATGGATATAAATATACACCAGTGTTCTACTAATTGTGGGAAATATTAATGCCAGACTAGAACTGAACATTGAGTGTACACAATTTACATGATAATACCTAAAAGTCTGTATGGAAGCCACAGTGTGTAAGGGAAGAGAGAGGGAAAGAGAGATAGATAGATAGATAAAGAGAGAGAGAGAGAAAGAGAGAGAGAGAGAGAGAGAGAGAGAGGAAAAGTGGCTGCTATAAAGGCAGGCTGGGGAGAGGTGGGAGGGAATTTGGCCCATAGTGGTGGATTAGGCAGTGGTGGAGGGGCGAATGCTGGAACAATGTATGACTGAAACCCAACTAGGAATGCTTTAATTGTGTATCACACAGTGGTATAATAAAATATTAAAAAAAAAGAAATAAGGGGGCCGAGCGATAGTCCAGCGGGTAGGGCATTTGCCTTGCATGCGCCAGCCTGTGCCGGCCCTGGTTTGATCCTGGCATCCTATATGGTTCCACGAGCACCGCCAGGAGTAATTCCTGAGTGCAGAGCCGGGAGAAATCCCTGAGCAATGCTGGGTGGACCCCCCAATAAAGGAATAAGGGCTATAGTGATAATATAGTTGGGGTAAAGTGGTTGCCCTTGAATGCAACTGACCCGGTTCAAATCCCAACATCTCTATGGTCAGGAGTGATTCCTGAGTGCAGAGCCAAGGAGTAACCCCTGAGCATCGCTGGGTGTGGCCCAAAAGTCAAAAAAAAAAAAAGTCTGCGGTGAATAGATAGTATGGTAGTAATATCGGATTCAGTCCCTGACACCACACAGCCTCCTGCTACGTATAGTTCTAGAGGCAAATGAGCATTGCAGTGGTGGTTCTGGTGGTCACCA
>JAJIBD010032176.1:0-108624 GCA_021461705.1 Cryptotis parvus
CATCTAGATTACATGAAGCTCTGTAGTCAAGATGTATTATTACTTTATATCAGCCACTCTCTCTCCAGTGTTTTAATAAGAGATGAATGTGGGTAGAAAGGATTAGACCTTAGCATAACCTTTGTTGATACCACCAGAAGAGTGTGGCACTACACTCTGTTTAGAGTTCTTTTGTTGACAGTCACCCCTCCCAGTTGGATTACTTTGGTGTATATAGGGGCTGACTTGAGGCCCTTCACTTACCTTTTGGGCCTTTTTAGCTTTTCGACTTTTGGCTCCTCAGCCTTGCAGCTTTCCAGCCTTTTGCTTTTTGCTCTTTGGCCTTTTGCTCCTTCTTCTAAGTAGGACTCAGCTCAGGTGAGATCCTCTCTCTTTAGTGGGAGACTTAGGCTCTTTTGTATGGTCTAAGTTCAGACCAGAGCTAAAGTTTGTTCATTATATTGGAGTGCTGTGGAAGAGCTTTTGTACTAATAAAAGCTATTTTTGGAACTGCACCGGACTCGTGAGATTTCATCTGTTCTCCGGCATCCTCAGAGGTAGAAGAGAACTTCTGTCCTGATACTGTCGGGGCAGCGGCGTTCACAGCAATTCACTATGGCTAGAATCTGGAAACAACCTAAATGCCCGAGAACAGAGGACTAGCTAAAGAAACTGTAGTTCATCTACACTATGGAATACTATACAGGTGACAGGAAAGACGAATTTATGAAATTTACCTTCAAATGGTTGGACATGGAGACTATCATGCTGAGTGAAATTAGTCAGAAGGAAAAGGACAGATATAGAATGACCTCATTCATTATAGGATATAAATTGATACCAGTGTTTTACTAAGTGTGGGAAATGGTAATGGCAGATTAAAACTCACCACTGAATATACACAAAGAGACTTAAGTGATAAACTCTAAATATCTGGAGGGCCTAACCACAATGTGTAAAAAGAAGAGGAGAGAAATGCAGAGACAGAGAGAGAGAGAGAGAGAGGAAACAGGGCTATGTGCTATTGAGGCAGCCGGGGGTGGGGTGGGAGGGTAGGGTACATTGGTGGTGGAAATGGGGCACTGGTGGAGGGATGGGTGCTGGAATACTGTATTACCAAGAACCAATTATGAACACCTTTGTAATTGTATGTCTCACAGTGGTATAATAAAAAATTTTTAAAAATGTGAATAAACAAAGAGGTATCAAGCTGAGTAAATCAGTCAGAGAGAGAGGGACAAATAGAGAATGTCCCCTTTCATACATGAAATATAAAGAAATACAATAACAAAATTAACAATTGAACACTTGTAACAGAACCAGAGAACTGAACTATGGTACTGAGTCTTCAAGGAAGTAGGGTCAAGGCTTTGCTTCAGTTGGATGAGCAATCAAAGCAGCACAGATGGGTTAGTTAAAACAAAACAAAACTCAATCTAATGACATTCACTGGTGAGTTACTATGATAATGCAGTCCCTAACTTTAGTTGAGGAGAAAATTGGTATAAATTCTGGTTAAAGCCCTGAAATGTTAATGTGGGTAGGAGATTCAGATAACAAAGCGAGTATGATTTCATACGACAAAGCCTTAGTTCTGGTTTTTGCAGTTTGTTTTAAGTGAGATTTATTTCTTCAATAAACTGTGTTTCTACAGATATTCTTAAATTTAGATACTCTGCATTAAATAATGGTAACTATTTCTCCTGAGGTCTGCATAGGCTCCAACAACCTTGATTTCTCATACCAAAGTTATACTTATCGGGATAGAATACTCTGGACATACTAAGGGAAAGGCTCTCTGACCCTTTTTGTAAGACTGGTCCAACATGAAAAACTTCAAAATGTATTTTCAAAATGGTTATACCATTTTCCATTTCCATTTTTAAATTGGAATTTCACTAATTTTTAACATAGCTATACTTAGAATTCAAATTTCATTTATTGTGTCTTTAGTCATTCTAGTGGCAAACTATTAATTGTGTACTTAATTAGAATTTTCATGACTGGTAATATAGAATTCTTTTATATGCCTATTTGATCAATGCTATAAGACCTGTAAAGTGATTATTCAACACTTTCTGCTTTTTACAAAAGTGATACATTTTGATGAAGTCATGTAATTCTCTGCAACTTGGATGAGCGATATGCTAAATAAATCCAGAAGAACAAATACCAGATAACTTTACTATATATGGTATACTGAATAACAAGATGAGGAAACACAAGATATTGAAGTGGAGATTACCTATATTACCCTTGACCCTAGATTATGGAAATGAGCAAGACATGAAGTAAGAAGAGGCAGATGGGAGGTAACAGGGGCAGGGGTTGGGGTGCTAGAAGCAATGGTGGTGTATAGAGATGTGGTATATGTACATATATAAACCACAGGGGCGGAGGCGATAGCACGACGGGTAGGGCATTTGCCTTGCATGCGGCCAACCTGGGTTTGATCTCAGGTATCCCAGATGGTCCCTGAACACCGCCAGGAGTAATTCCTGAGTGAAGAGTTAGGAGTAACCCCTGAGCATTGCCGGGTGTGACCACCCCAAAAAGAAAACATAGAGCCAGCAATACTGAAAGCCTGAAACCCAAACTTAAACTTAAAAATATACCTGCACAGAGACATTAGTTACAAGAAGGTAACACTGGATATGGGAATGGTCTTGGAACATTGCATGCCTAAAACTCAACTATGAATAATGTCATAGAATAAATCATGCTGTTTTAATAAATAATAGTCATACATATTAATTGCTGAATTGTAGGATTATTCTGGACATCACTCTTTTGCTAAATACATATATTTTTAAATATAATGTCCAGAATATAGTTTGCTAATTCATTTTCTTAAAAAAATATATCTTGGGCTGGAGGCGTTATCCCAGTGGGTAGGGCATTTGCCTTGCATGCGGCCGGCTTCTGCCGGCCTGGGTTCGATCCTGGCATCCCATATGGTCCCCGAGCACCGCCAGGGAGTAATTCCTGAGTGCAGAGCCAGGAGTAGACCCTGAGCATTGTCGGGTGTGACCCAAAAAAGGCAAAAAAAATATATCTTTCTGAGAAGCTTTTTTAAAAAAATTGTGCTATTTATTAATTGCAGGAAACCAAGACATATTCACTGAAAACAATGCTGGCAACCCAGATTAACATAAATATATAAGAAAATTCATAAGTTGTTAAATATTGGTTCATTCTATTTTATTAATTTAATGAAAGAAAGTAAAAAATAATATTAATCAACTAAGAGTAACTGAACACTACTATGAACTTGGCAATGTTGTAAGTAAAAATTAATTTAAACCTAAAATGTCCATTATGAATCAGATTCTATTACTATCATCATACAACTGATAAGGAAACTGAAGCACAGAGAAAGCGCGCTGATTATTTTGTGGACCTCAAATGACAAACAGCATTAGAACTTCTACAGGTTATATTGGATGTCACATTTAAACTCAGTATGTGATATAAAAGTAGGGTAATCCTGAAGAGAAGCAATTGCCTGTTTCACAGAACAGCTCTTGTTCAACACACATATTAGACTGACAGGAAAATAGGAGAGAAGCTAATATTTAAAAACTATATTTACAAGAGTGAGATGAAAATACTTACAAAACCTCGAGTGTAATAAATATTACAGTGGGGACTAAAGTCATTAAGAAATAGGGGCTGGGGCTGCTTGCGTGCAAAAGCAAAGGGACCCACACAAGCAGCTTTTAAGTTTTAGGGACAGAAACCAGGGACTACAATACCCAGCAGCCTAAGCGGGGAGACCAGAAACTGCATTAGACCTTGACCCATCCATGGTGCCCCGACTCCAGGTAGGACCTGTGGGGACAGGACTTCACAGTGATGAATGCTCATGAGGCTACAAGTTAATCCTCCTCCAAATTGCATTGAACCAACACTTTGGACTCTAACTCACATGAACAATGTTGACAATACAACATACCCTAAAGCACAGAAAAACCGACCTTTACAGAGACCTATCTGGCACTGAGCGAGAGCAGTGCCCCCAGAAGATTCAACCTCCAGACCACGGGAAACAATGCAGATCCCCTCCTCGAAGGATGGAAGAAAAGAGCCCTGAAGCAACAACTAGGAATTCTCACATTCATAATCTCTCTGACAAAAGAATTGGAAGAGGAAAGAATTGGGTGAGGGATGTTTAATGAGCTCAATGAACAAATGGAATGGATATCCAATAAAATACAGGAGGACATAAATGGAGCAGTGGAAAGGGCAGTCAATAAATATGGGAGAAAATGAGAGCAGAAATGAGAACAATTCAAATAGAAATATCACTAAAACTCAGTAGATGAAATAAAAAATGCAATAGGGGCTCTAAAAAGCAGGATAACAGCAGCAGAAGACAGAGTCAGTGGGACTGAGGATGAGCTGCAAAAAGCACTCAGGCAAATACACAAGATGGAAAAAGATAAGAAAAATGGATCAAAGGCAGAACAGAGAACTTTGGGATGTATCCAAGAGGAGCAACATAAGAATCATCGGAGTCCCAGAGGGACAGGAATGAAACCCCAAGAAATAGAAACTGTTAAAGACATCCTTGCTGAAAAGTTTCCAGAGGTAAAGAATGGAGGCATCCAGATCCAAGAAGCCCAAAGAGTACCAGCAAGAAGAGACCCCAATAAAAGACTCCAAGACATATCCTACTCAAATTAATGGATGCCATAGATTGAGACACAATTTTCAGGTGGCAAGATCAAAGAAGGAAATTTTATACAAAGGAGTATCCATTTGATTTTCAGAGACCCTATTAGAAGAGACTCTCCAAGTCCAAAGGCAGTGGTGAGATATAGTGAAAAAAACTCAATGAAATTAATGTCCCACCAAGAGTTCTTTACCCAGCTAGACTCTCATTCAGACTTGAAGGACAGATACACAACTCCTTGGATAAACAAAAGCTCAGAAACTTCGTAGACTCAAAACCAACCTTAAAAGAAGGGCTGAAAGAGCTACTCTAAGATGAGACAAAAACCCAAAAGAACAACAAACTTATACAGAGATGGTACAAAATCCCATGGCAATAATCTCTCTCAATGTCATCTACACAATGGAATACTATGCAGCTGTTAGGAAAAATGAAGTTATAAAATTTGCCTATAAATGGATGGACATGGAGAAGATTATGTTGAGCGAAATTAGCCAGAAGGAGAGAGACAGATACAGAATGACTGCATTTATTTGCATGGCATAAATATATATGTACATATTATGATACCAATCTCCAAGGTCAAGTGAAGTATATATCGGGAGGTCTTGTCAAAGGTGGAAATTATCACAAACGTGTGGGAGTCAGAGGCTAGGTAAGACAGAAAATGGAACAGTGTGCTAACAATTGTCGAGGGTACTAATGCCAACCTAGAACTGAGCATTAAATAGAGGCAAAAGATACACATGACAACCTTTTAATGTATGTTCTGTATTCCATAGTCTGGAAGGGAAGGAAAAGAGAAGAGAGAGAGAAAGGGAAAGAAACAAAGAACTTGCCATGGAGGAGGGCTGGGGGGGGGGGAGGGAACCGGGGACATTGGTGGTGGGAGATGGGCACTGGTGGAGGGGATGGGCGCTGGAACACTGTATGACCAAAACCCAAATATGAACTTTTTAATTGTATATCTTTGTAGTTGTAAAAATAAAAAATTAATAAAAAAACACAAAGTATCAACACAGAAGGCTTAACCTGTAACAACATCTTGGAAATATCTTATACAAGGGCTTAATAACACCATGGTTATATACACAATATTAACTAACTTTCTTCTGAGGAAACATTTTTACTCATTCTTTTAGTAAATTATAACAAGAAAAATAAAATAAATTTTCAAGAGCCTGCTCTGGGGGTAGGCTTAAGAGTGATTGGGAAAATTGGAGATAATGGTAATGGGAAGGTGCAATGTGGTGGGATTGGTGTTGGCATATTGAATGTCTGTAACAAATCATCATGAACCACTTTGTAAATCACAGTGTTTATGTAAGGTGCAGTAAGAAAATAAAATTAAAAAATATATAAAAAAAAGAAATCAAAGAGGAAATCCAAAAATTCCTGGGAAGCAAATGAGAGATGACATGAACTACCAGAACTTGTGGGATACAGTGAAAGCAGTGTTAAGGGAAAGTTCATAGCTCTTCAAGCCTTCATAAGAATGTGCCATCATGAACAGTCTGACTTCACAGCTTAAGATCTTAGAAAGCGACCAAGAAAAGAAGCCCAAACCAGGCAGGAAGAATGAAATAATACAACTTAGAGCAGAACTCTATGAGCTGGAGTCCTAAAAAATTATCCAAAAAAGATCAACAACACCAAAGGCTGGTTCTTTGAAAAATTAAACAAGATTGACAAACCAGTTGCAAGACTCTCAAGGAAAGGGAAAGAGAGATCCAAATAAATGGAATCAGAAGTGAAACGGGGTACATTACAACAGAAACCACAGAAATTCAAAAGATCATCAGAAATTACTTTGAGAGCCTGTGTGTCATGAAACAATAGAACCTAGAAGAAATGTACAAATTCCTGAATTCCTATACCTTCCCAAGGCTGCAACAAGAAGATCTGGAAACCTCAACAAACCTATCACCACTGAGGAGATGGAATCAATAATCAAAAGTCTGCCCAATGTGTAAGGGAAGGAAAATAGAAAGAGAGAGAGAGAGAGAAAGAGAGAGAGAGAGAGAGAGAGAGAGAGAGAGAGAAATAGAGAACCTGCTATGGAGGCAGGCTGGGAGGCGAGGGAATTGGGGACATTGGTGGTGGGAAATGGGCACTGGTGGAGGGATGGGTGCTGGAGGCAGCTGTATGACCAAAACTAAAATATAAACATCTTATAAACATCTTTGTAATTGTATATCTCACAGTAGTATAATAAAATATTAAAAAAGTCTCAAATATATGATCACTTAATCTTTGATGAAGGAGAAAAAATATTAAGTGGTACAAAGACAGTCTCTCAGCAAATGGTGCTGGGAAAACTGGGCAGAAACAAGTAAAACAAAATGAACTTAGACCTCCTTCTAACACCATGCACAAAAAGAAAGATCAAAATGGATTAAAGATCTCAACATCATGCATGAAGAAAATATAGGAAAAATGCTTTATGGCATCAAAACTAAAGGCATCTTCAAAGACGAGACTCCACTGACAAAGCAAATGGAAGCAAAGATAAATGGGATTATATAAAACTGAAAAGTTTCTGCACCTCAAAAGAACAAGTGATCAAGATAGAGAGAGAGCCCACAGACTAGGAATGAATATTGTCCCAACACCCATGTGATAAGGGGTTAATATCCATGATATATCAGGCAGTGGTAGAACTTTACAAGAAGAAAATAGTCAACCCCATCAAAAATATGGGGAGAAGAAATGAACAGAAAATTCGAAAAGAAGAAATTCAATGGTCAAAAGGCATATGAAAAAGCGCTCTTCATCACTATTCATTAGGGAGATGCAAATCAAAACAACAATGAGGTATTATCTCACACCACAGAAACTGACACACATCCAAAAGAGCAAGAACAATTGGTGCTGGCATGGATGCTGGGACAATGGACTCTCATCCACTGTTGGTGGGAGTGGCAACTGGTTCAGCACTTTTGGAAAACAATATGCACATTCCTCCAAAAACGGATATTGAGCTCCTACTTCACCCATCAATACCACTCCAGGGAATATACCTTGGATACTCAAAACACACAGGAGAAACACTGCACTTCTGTAATCATCGCAACTCTATTCATGATAGCCAGAGTCTGGAAACAACCTAAAGGCCCAAGAACAGAGAGTAGCTAAAGAAACTATGGTATATCCACACAATGGAATACTTGCAGTTGTCAGAAAAGATGAACTCATGAAATTTATCTGCAAATGAATGGAATTGGAGTCTATCATGCTGAGTGAAATTAGTCAGAAGGAAAAAATAGATATAGATTGACTGCATTTATTAATGGATATAAATATACACCAGTGTTCTACTAATTGTGGGAAATATTAATGCCAGACTAGAACTGAACATTGAGTGTACACAATTTTACATGATAATACCTAAAAGTCTGTATGGAAGCCACAATGTGTAAGGGAAGAGAGAGGGAAAGAGAGATAGATAGATAGATAAAGAGAGAGAGAGAGGAGGAGAGAGAGAGAGAGAGAGGGAAAAGTGGCTGCTATAAAGGCAGGCTGGGAGAGGTGGGAGGGAATTTGGGGCCCATGGTGGTGGGATTAGGGCAGTGGTGGAGGGGCGAATGCTGGAACAATGTATGACTGAAACCCAACTAGGAATGCTTTTTAATTGTGTATCACACAGTGGTATAATAAAAATATTAAAAAAAAAAGAAATAAGGGGGCCAGAGCGATAGTCCAGCGGGTAGGGCATTTGCCTTGCACGCGGCCAGCCTGTGCCGGCCCTGGTTTGATCCCTGGCATCCTATATGGTTCCACGAGCACCGCCAGGAGTAATTCCTGAGTGCAGAGCCAGGAGAAATCCCTGAGCAATGCTGGGTGTGGACCCCCAATAAAGGAATAAGGGCTATAGTGATAATATAGTTGGGGTAAAGTGGTTGCCCTTGAATGCAACTGACCGGGTTCAAATCCCAACATCTCATATGGTCAGGAGTGATTCCTGAGTGCAGAGCCAGGAGTAACCCCTGAGCATCGCTGGGTGTGGCCCAAAAGTCAAAAAAAATAAAAGTCTGCGGGTGAATAGATAGTATGGTAGTAATATCGGATTCAGTCCCTGACACCACACAGCCTCCTGCTACGTATAGTTCTAGAGGCAAATGAGCATTGCAGTGGTGGTTCTGGTGGTCACCAGCACTGCGAGACCCAGACTGTACCACATCCTTAGGTTCTAGCATTGAAATGCTGTTAAGCTGGGTAAGTCCTGCTCTGAATAAACTTTAGGCCCATGAACTTTACTTAGGAGCTCACCTACCAATAAAAGCGTAAAACAACTTTCTAGTTGTATTTCATGTATTTGTCGAAATAAATCTGTTTCTAGTAAATCCAATGACAGTTAAAAAGTAGTTAAAAATAAAACCTTTTTAAATCATCGGCTCTGTAGAAAAATTATCTTTGAGAGCAATATTCTAAAAAGGTAATATACTTTCATTTTGTAGAAAAAGCTACAATATATTCCATCATACTAGAGGCTTAAGAAAGTAAAACTCCTGAAGAATCTTTTTCTCCATTAAATTGAGGAACACTGGATATCTGAGTATAAAGGTTACTAAAAGATTTTGGCGTAGTAATTTATCATACCACTTTGTTATATTTTCAGTGACTTATTCATTCTTAATGGTATCTCCCTAAAACTTTCTATTTGAATGGGATTAAATTTACTGTACATTAATACATACTGTGGTGCAAGACACTGATGTTCATCTGATATCATTACCAACTAATTGAAAATTATATTGAAGAAGTTAAGATTGACTTCAGTGAGTTTTGACTAAATAGCTACCTTTGTTGTTTAAGCTAGGCTATTAATTTTAAATGGTTCTTGTCATTGTAAACCTAAGTCAATGTACAAATTATTATAATTTATCTGTTAAAATAAAACCTTCACATTTAAGAATAACATGAAAACTGAATTTTTTTAATTTGACAGGTTGAAAATTCAGTTAAACTGGAATAGCACATGATCTATAAATAAATACTCACACTGGTAGAACTAAAATGATATAAACATATCTGCTGCTTTTGGCTATTTAAAGGTTTTGGCTGAAAAACAAAGGCAAAGTAGAGCATTTGTTGCAAACTATATGCTGCAATATATATTGGCTCAGGTAAATAATTTAAATGAGAAAAGTAGGAAAGGTCTAAGTGAATTGGTATTTTTTCCCCCCAAATTTTATTACACCACTTTTAGACACACAATTGCAAGATTCTCATGTAGAGTTTTGGTTCTACAGTGTTCCAACACCCATCCCTCCACCTGAACCCATCTCCTATCACCAATGTCCCCACCTCCCCCCCCCCCACACCTCAACTACTTGGCGGGTTCTGTATGTCTTTTATCTTCTCTCTATCTCTCTCTCCGCCTAACTTTCCTACACATCGTAGAATGTGGTACATTAAAGGACATAACTGTTTCCACTAGCTTGATGGACCACGCAGCCGCCTCATGGTCAGCATCTGGACAGCTAAGGTGGTGGCTAGTGTGGTGGGTGAGTCTCATCTGGCTGCTTCCGGGACCCCCCCAGAGGTGATGGGCCCACTCCCCAAAACCCATCTGTCCTCCTGGGAGCCCCATGGTAAGCTGAGCCTGGGAAGAGCCGAGTTCCAACTTCCCCAGCTGCTTGTGAGACTGCATGCTATGGCTGGTTACCCCAGGGCAGCTCCTGGGCGGGGCCACCAGGCTCAACAAAATGGAGGGGGAGAATTGGTATTTCTTGAGAAGAAGGATAAGTGGTGTTCACTAGGAACTCTCAGGCTAACCCAGCAGTGCTGGGGAATTCAAGGCTAAAACAAGGTGATGCTTATGCTGTTGAAGATCCATCTAAGGTCCATACATACAAGGCACACACCTTAAGCCCTGTGCTATTTCTCCAGCTATTAAACTTGCATTTTTATGAGTAAAAGAGACTTCATAAAAAAGCTTAAAGCTCTGTTAAAAGTGTTCAGTTACCATACAGTTCCAGTTTCAATAACAACAGTATTCTATGCTGGTCCCTTCCAATTTATTTTAAAAAGGTAAAAAATCAACAATTTATGTGAAAACTTTTGATTTATAAAAGCTAACTGAAGTGCCACATGTAAAAAAATTATACCAGATCCTTATCTCACACTCAATTCAAACTGGATTAAAGACCGTAAAACCAGACAAATCATAAATTAAGTCAAAGAAATTATCTGCAGAACCTTATATGAAATTAAATATAGCAACAGTTTCAATGACCCAATGCTACTGGTCAAGCAAAATATAAATGATTAGAATAGAAAGACACCAAAAGGACTTGGAGAAAATATTTGTCCCCCCACTCATATGACAGATGGTTTATATACAAGATTCATAAAGAACTTGTAGAACTTAGCAATAAATAACGAACTATTGTATTTAATGGGTAGATGAGATGAATAGACACATACTTGAAGATGATCTACAGATGGTCAATAGACACATGGTAAAACTCTCTACTTATCACAACAGTGATATATTACCTCACATCAGTGAGCCTGGAACAATATAAATGAACAAAAAGCATTCAGTGATGATGTGAATATGCAATTGAAAAAGTAACCCTCACTTATGGCTGGTGGGAATACTGACTACTTCAACTTCTTTAGAAAACATTATTGACACATTTTAAAAAAAGACAATTCAACCTTGAAATTCAACCATGCCAATTCCACTCTTGGCATGACCCCAAGGATCCAAAAACATTATTTCAAAAGGACATTTGTGTGCCTATGTATATTGCAGAACTATTCACCACATACAAGATCTGGAAAAAACCCAAGTGCCCAAGAAAAGAGGACTAGATAAAGAAATTGGTCTATACACATAATGAAATAGTACTCAACCATAAGAAAAGATAAATTCATGCAATTTGCTACTACATGGAAGGAACTAGAGGTACAATGCTGAGTAAAATCAGTCAGAAGGATAGGACAGATACAAAATTATCTCTCTCAATATGTTGTCTATAAAGAAACACAGTAAGGTCGCAACAAATACCCAAAGGCAATGAAACTGGAAAGTAAGTCTCCAGAACAGAGCTTACCTTAGTAGGTAATATTAATAAAAGTGATATTTTAATTAAGGTATGAACATGTTTTAATTGTACTAGACTTAAAAAATCCTAATACAAACAGAAACCAAGGATTTATTCTAAAGTCCATCTCCTGTACTGAGTTGATGATTTCCAAATTTCTAGACTTAAAGTTTAAAATCTTTATTTTTCTTAAATGTTAAGTTCAGTAGATTGATATATTTTTTTAAAATAGCAGACGCTCAAATTCTCTTCCTTTTCTCCTCTTAGTCCACTTCCCGACTTCTTTTTTGATATATCAAAACTGCTCAGTAAAATTATTCTTGACCTTCTGATCATCACATTCCTAAATACTTTCATATCTTGACAATGTTCTGATGTTGAAATATTATTGGTACCCACTATATTTATTCATGTTCATATTATTTATGCATCCTGTCCTGTTTCCTTAATGGCTTCCCACCAGGATCCATTCCTTATATTGGTTATGTCCTTGCATGTCCAGCTTGATGCCTGCATGGTTTCTACTATCTGTATTTTCTCTGCAAGCAATGACATTAATTCTCATGACTTTAACATCCACTTCCATGCTGAACAATCCAGTATCCAGCCCATACTTCTTTCTTAGATTCTAATTTGTATAAGTATCTTCAACATTTGCAATCTGAATGTCTTAGAGACCCTGCAACCAACATTTCCATTTTCCTTTTCTAAATATGCTCTCTTTTTCTGGATTCTTTTCTTAAATCATTGCTTCCATCACTAATTATCCAAACAAGAAACCCATGAGTCACTTATGCCCTTTAATTTATTTGTAACCTTTAATTAAACTTTATTGTTATTTTTCAATTCTGTTCCTTTATCTCCAACTTAATTTCTTTTTCCAATTCTAGGACCTCGTTACTCTTTAGATCATTTTTCCATCCTTCTATCCACACTATCATACATATATCCATGTTTATTAATTCATTCACCCATTCACATATTTATTAAGTGCCTACAAGGAGATAAGATTGGCATATGACTATGGATACAACAGTGACAAAATAAGACAAATCTTACGCTCTCAAGCCTACTTTCTCTTGACAGCTGCAGTGGCTTTCTAACTTGCTTTGCAAGTCTCTACTATTCTTCCCACCCATACTCCCAAATTATGTCTTAAAATGCAAATAAGACCATATCACCCCTTATGCTGCAAGTTCTTCAATGACTCCCTATCAACAATGAAATCAAAGTCCTGACCCTCAGCTATAAATATAAAGTGGACCAGGAAGCTGACTTTACCTCTCCAGTCTTGCCATTTCCTTATGATTCTGGGCTTTCTTCAACAGCATGGGATGACTGGTTATTCATTCATTTATTTATTTTATCATATTTCAAGATCTACTCTAACGTTTATCTTATGAACACTCTCCATTTAACCTCATTAACTGCTTCTCATCCTTCACTGCCTAGCTCAGACATCCTCTTCTTTATAGAATCTTCTCTATTTAACCCCTTTTGTGCTACATGGTTCAGTCATTTCCTCTCTCACAGCCTACATCACATATAAAATTCATACGCTGACATGTCTAGCTTTTTGTCTATTTCTGATGTCTTACATTCATTTCTTCACTGCTACTTTGACCACTCTCATTGTTATTGAAGAGTGTTCAGCCCCACTTTCTTTTTCCTCTAAACTTTCAAATACCTCTACCAGATTAACCCTAATAAAGCACAGAACTTTATATTTCTCTCAAACCAAAAACTGCAATGGCTTCCTTCTCTCTACTGTAGTGGTTCCCAATGAGTGACTTTAGATGGCACATGGGAGTGGTAATAAATGACTAGATCACAGAATATAATGTCTTGCTTAATCAGTTTTCTGAAAATTCTAGCCTACCCAGAAGAATGATAAAATATAAATAAACCTTTGATAAACTCTTTTTTTGCGAAAGTGGGGTTGGAGTAACATCTGTTGATAGTCAGGTCTTACTCCTTATTTCTGACTCTGAGCTCAGGGGGTCGCTCCTGGCAGTGTTCAGGGTACCATAGGTGGTCCCAGGGACTAAACCAGGGTCCATCATGTGCATGACAATTGCCATAATCCCTGTACAGATATACCTTTCTGGTCCCGAGAAACTATTTTTTAACAAAAAGACTCAGGACAAAGCCATAAGCAAGAAATAATAATTAGGGTACACTTTACAGAAAATGAATTACAGTAAATTAATTTTATAATCACATTTTCTTTTTTAGAAAGTTAAATTGGTTTGCTATTTTTGGGGTGGGGGGGAAGGAAACACCCAGCAGTGTTCAGAGCTTACCCCTGATTCTATGCTCAGAAATCATTCCTGGCAGGCTTAGGAGACTATGGGATGTTGGGGATCAAACCTGAGTTGGCCACGTTCAAAAGAAAGTGGTCCTGCTGTACTATCAATTTGGCCACCTATGATTTATCATTGTAAGAAAAACATGATTTCTTTTAAAAATTAATTTAAGCAAAATATAAATAATGAATTTATTTAATGAAGGACTAAGCATATGTTATCACAATTAGAACACAAAAGCAGTAAAGTCATGAAAATAGTTTGGAAATGACAAGTTTAAGAAAAAAGCAAATAAGTTGTCTCAGGGCAATGCTGCTTGCTTATAATCTACTATTCATCCAATTCATATGGGCAGTCTACTGTAATATAGGATAAGTATTTTCTTAATATTGTGTGTTAAATCTGGCAGCAATGATTAATCATTCTCTTTGATCTATCTATTTTCTATTTTCCAGCTTCACATTGTTATATCTGCCTCAGATGTTTGGCTTTCCAGCTCTACCTGTTGGAATCTTTCAAAGTTCATGCTAAGTGAAATCTCTTTCATAAACCCTTTCTTCATCACACAGTAGGATTTTATTCCTACTCACGATGCCAGTATCATCTTCTTTCTGCTCTGTGTTTCCTATACTAGTTTCAGTGAATCTCTAGATGTTCAAATCTTCTCACATGCAGTAGATTTGAAAGGAATAAGAGCATATTTTTTATTAACATTTTCTACTACCATGTTATTTGAAAAAAAAGCACCTGATAGAGTAGGCCCACTATTAATATTTGCTGACTTGAATTTAATATTTTAAGATATTCATCTGACACTTACAATTTTGCGCTTGATCATGAAGAGTGGGATTTTTGCATGAAGAGGTGTTGAGGACAGTTCCTTGTGGACCGTTGATAAATATAATCTTCTTTTGATATTCCCTAAATCAGTAATTCTGGAAAAAGAAAAAAATTCCTATCAATAACCAGCTTTTCTTTGCATAATCAAAATGTACATTTTATCATACAGACTTTCCGTTAGGGAGATCAAACACAGAAGTTAATAATTGCTTTTTCCTTTTAAGAAATAATAAAATATCTTCCTTTCTTGAAAGTGTTCATAAGTCTGAATGTATAAATTCACTTAATATGCTAATTTATTTCAGTACTTTATATTATATTTCTACTCTCTAGCCTATGAAGAAATTCAATTTGTATGAACTGAGAAACTGATCGCCTTTAATAACCATGCTTGTTCCAGCCTCCTAAGCTTGTGTTATCTTGGGACATACTGTCACCTACTAAATAGGAAAACATTATGGGATTCTTTCCTAAAAATGCATCTGTCATTTTATATAGGCTCTTAGTCTGCTTAGAGACAGATATGAAACACTGACTGTCAGTTTCACTTCCTAAACAGAGCATCAACCCAGAATTATGAAACACAAGTTTACTGCTCACTCTTCAGGTCAACCTGTAATGATACCAAGGACACTGAATTTGAACATCTTTAACAGATTTAGACCACATACACGATAAAAAAGATTAGGATTGTTTCAAGCTGATAGGGGGGTCATTTTTATATTTTACTTCCTTTAGGTCTCTGAGATAATACAGCAGCCTAAAAATCTCATGCATGTCCTAATTTGCTATATAGGAGAATTTATGCTTTTCAAAGATAGACTTTTTTAATTGGAGAACAGAAATTTCTCCCACTATTATTAACATTGCCTTCTAGCCGTAGTGATTAATGGATACCTGTCTACAATTAGCAATCTTAAGGAGATACTAATTCATCAAAAACTTCTACCAATATTTAAGGTATTATTAACTTTAAAATCAATAGACTTTCCTAAGCTCTTCCTCTCCTCCTTTCCCACTTTTCTAATCCTCGATTTCCTCCTCTAAAATATTCTATTAGAAAAACTACAATTTAGCAATGTTTAAAAATAGTAAAAATCAGGTAAGACTTCAGAATATGCCTCAGATATAAATATTCTATTTTATGTATATTAACAATATTTTAAATTCATTTTTATCCACTGAAGTGAAGGAAGACAATAATAGATATTTCATCCCATCCTTTTTAAAAATACAATTTTGTGGCTGTATATGACAAGACAGTATAGTAACATATTCATACATATTTGAAATGAATGTGCCTGTGTGGCTGATGTGCTCTAATATTTTAACCATGTAAAGAACCAGATGTGCTTGGAAGAAACTTTCATAAAAGATCCTATGAGGTCACTTGTCACTTGTCTTCCTGTTGTTCATTGTTTTGCTCGAGCAGGTGCCAGTAACGTCACCATTCATTGGGAATGAAGTTCATTATTGCTACTGCTTTTGGCATATTGAATACACCACAGGTAGTTTGCCAGGTTCTGACATGGCTCTGGGTTCATATCAGGGGGCCAGTCTTTTTCTATGTCAGACCATCAAACATCCAGGGCCCCCAGGGCAGAGCCCTGGGTGTAGACAAGCCTGTCTCCTGTCTACCACCTGTCAATACAGCCAGGCACTACAGTCACACCTGCAACACCTCGAGGGGTTGTTACCTGCTCCTCACTGGCCTATGAGATAACTTCTAAAAAATGTTCTGGTTGGGAAGCTATGTGTAAAAAAATGAATTTGGACCTCTCTCTAATACCATGCATAAAAATCAGATCAAATTGGATTAAAGATCTCAATATCAGACCTGAATCCATAAAGTACATTGAAGAAAACATAGGAATAATCCTCTACAACATTGAAGCTAAAGGCATCTTCAAAGATGAAACACCACTAACAAAACAATTGGAAGCAAAGATAAACATATGGGATTACATGAAACTAAAAAGCTTCTTCACCACAAAAGAAACAGAGAACAAGTCACAAAGACAGTCCATAGAGTGGGAAAGAATATTCACCCAATACCCATCTAATATCCAGGATATATCAGGCACTGGTAGAACTTCACAAGAAGAAAATATCCAACCCCATCAAAAAACGGGGAGAAGAAATGCACAGAAACTTCCAAAATAGAAGAAATTCAAATGGCCAAAAGGCATATGAAAAAACTCACATAACTAATCATCAAGGGGATGCAAATCAAAACAATAATGAGGTATCACTTGATCACTTGAATCCCGTTATTCATCGATTTGCTCGAGCGGGCGCCAGTAAAATTTCCATTGGACCCTATCACATGCCAATGTAGCCCAATGGCATCTGGTTGATTCAGGAATATGAAGAGCCTCAAACCGTTCCTTCAGGGTCTTAACAAGGAAGTCTGACCATCTTGTAGGTGGGTGGCCACGTAATCTTTTGACATCCCGTGGGATCCAGTCGGTAACGGCTCTAGTCCAGCGGTTGTCTCCAAATCGCATTACATGTCCAGCCCATCTGATTTTAGATGCCTTGGCAAACGAGACAGCGTCCCTGATTCTGGAATAGCGACGGAGGTCAGAACACCGGATTCCTTCACTCATTTGAGTGAGGCGTGATATTCCAAGCATAGCTCTTTCCATGCCTCTCTGGGAGACCCGAATAGCATTCTCATCCTGCTTTCGTAGGGGCCCAGGTCTCTGAGGAGTATGTTAATGCAGGGAGAACGGTGGAATCGAAGAGATGTGCCCGGAGCCGGAGGTTCTTTTGTCCTTTTAGCTATTTCTTCGATGCCTTTGAAGGCATTCCATGCCGCTCTCTTCCTCCTGCGCAGCTCAGGTTTTAGGTCGTTCATCATGTTGACTTCTCGACCTAGGTACACATAACTGCTGCATTCAGAGATGTTTATTCCACTGAGAGAGAGTGAATGGGGCCTCAGGAACTAGTTCATTTCTCATGAACATAGTTTTCTTCAGATTCAGCTGTAGACCTACCTTTCCACATTCTCGGTCAAAGTCAGCCAGCATTTGTGCCGCTTGGCTAATGTTTGGTGTTATTAGAACGATGTCATCAGCGAAGCGGAGGTGGTGTAGTTGCCGACCATCTATCTTCACTCCCATTCCTTCCCATTCTAATTGTCTCATGATGTTCTCGAGGGTGGCACTGAAGAGCTTTGGTGAAATGGTATCACCCTGTCGAACCCCTCTTTTCACATCAATGATCACTTCTTTGTAGAATGGTGAGATCCTGGTGGTGAATCCGTAATACAGCTCATGAAGGATCTTGATGAAGATCTTGATCATGAAGGTTTGAACACCCTGTTTGACTAGGGGCTTCGATGACTGCTTCAGTCTCCAGGCTTTCTGTAAAACAATGAACGTGAGACAGAGCGGCATCTTGTACTCCCTTACAAACCTCAATGAGCTTGGTTACTGTGTGGATATGGTCGATTGTGCTGAATCCTTTCCGGAAACCTGCTTGCTCGCATGGTTGTCCTTCATCTAGTGTTCTGCTAATCCTGTTCAGGATGACTCCTGTAAACAGCTTGTAGATGACAGACAACAGGCAGATGGGGCGATAGTTGCAGATGTCGTGAATGTCTCCCTTCTTGAACATTAGAACTGTCCTGCTGGTTTTCCATTGGGAGGGCACCTTGCATTCGGACAGGTAGCGTGTGAAGAGCCGAGCTAGTGTATTGATGAGTACCGATGGCAGATTCTTCAAGTGTTCGGGTCTGACTTTGTCTGGGCCTGGTGCTGTTCCCTTCTTTACCAATGAGATGGCATGTCGGATTTCAGAAGGGAAAACGTTGGGAATGACATATCCATCCTGTGGAATTTGGTATGTGGGCAGGTGGATGTGGCTATCAAAGAGATTTGAGTAGAAGTCCTGGATAATCTTCTCCATTGCCTTTCTGGAAGATGTGATAGATCCATCAGGGCGTCGGAGGGCAGTCATCTTGGTCTTATAGTTGGCGAAGGACAGGTGGGCAGTGCGAATGCTTTTCCTGGCTTCTGCTGCATCTTCCAGTATTTCTGCTCTTCTGTCTTTGAGGTCTGCTTTTATAGCTTCTCTGCACTGTTTAGCAAGCTTGGACGTTAGCATTTGGTATCATCTCACACAGAGACTGGCACACATCCAAAACAGCAAGAACAACCAGTGCTGGGCGTGGATGCAGGGAGAAAGGGATTCTCATCCATTGTTGGTGAGAATGTAAACTGGTACAGCCTTTTTGGAAAATATGGGCATTCCTCCAAAAACTAGAATTTGAGCTCCTAAATGACCCAGTCATACCACTCCTGGAAATATACCCTGGGAGGCCAAAAACACACAACAGAAACACCATCTGCACTTTTATGTTCATAGCAGCACTATTCACAATAGCCAGAATCTGGAAACAAACAGAGTACCTGAGAACAGACGACTGGCTAAAGAAACTGTGGTACATCTACACAATGGAATACTACGCAGCTGTTAGGATAACTTAAGTTATGATATCTGCCTACAAATGGATGGACATGGAGAGGATCATGCTGAGTGAAATTAGCCAGAAGGAAAAAAACGACATATATAGAATGACTGTATTTATTTGCAGGATATCTGTCACTGTCACTGTCTTCCCACTGTTCATCGATTTGCTCGAGTGGGCACTAGTAACATCTCCATTAGTCCTGTCACAAGCAAGTGCAACCCCAAGGGCATCTACTTGCTACAGGGACAGGAGGAGCCTGAAACCATTCTTCAGGTTATGGAACTGAGGTCCATAATAGTTATGTGGATATATATATATGTAAATATGTGTATGTATATATGTATATATGTATGTATATGTATGTATATATATATATATATATATATATATATATATATATATATAAATCATACCAATATCCAAGGCCAGGAAAAGCATGGATTAGGATGTATTGCCAATAGGTGGAATCAACCACAAGTGTGTTAGGTAAGCCAGAGAAGGGAACAGTATACTAATAATCATTGGAAATGATATTAACAACCTAGAACTGAGCATTGAGTAGACGCAAAGGGTTATACATGATAACCTCTAAATGTATGTATTGCAGGTCACGATGTGTAAGGAAGTAAGAGAGAGAGAGAGAGACAAAGAGAGAGAAAAGAGATAAAGAGCCTTCCATAGAGGCAGTCTGGGGGAGGAGGGAGAGAACTGGGGACATTGGTAGTGGGAAATGGACACTGGTTGAGGGATGGGTGTTGGAACACTGTGTGACTGAAACCTAAACATGAACATCTTTGTAATTGTATATCTCACGGTGGTATAATAAAATATTAAAAAAATACCCTAGAAGAAAAAAAAAATGTTCTGGTTAGGGAATTAAAGGAAATACTACTGGTTAACCCACTTCCATAGACACTGTCATGTTAACTCACCCATAGGCCCTGTTCTACCACTTTACAACTAAATATTGGAGGAGATGCAAGTAAGCATCAACAATTCAGACACACTGGTCACTGCTGAAAACTCTGGATGCCCTCAGAAGGTGGGTAGGCCAAGTATCTGCCTTGCTGAAGACCTAGCAGCTGCAGCACCTGCTTGCTACCACTATGGCCATGCCAAGGGATCAACACTACTTCACAAATATTCTCTGCAGACACACCAAAATGAGTAATTTCAGATAACTTGTACTCAGGCTGAAACCTTAGGTTTTTCTCAGAGTGGGGCAAGTATTACTTCCCCATCCTACATATTTCTGGAAGCCTCAGCAGCCATGCTCACCTCCCACAGCCACTACCATGTAAAGCCACTGGCCCAGATCATAGACCTTAAAGTCTCTGGACTGTGCAGCCACATACATGGCTGCAAAACACTATTTATTTCCTAAATACTGAAATTCTAGTAGGAACACACCAAATGAGGTGGGAAAGTAACACAGAACCCAAATAAACTTAAGAAACAAAAACAACACAGAAGGCTCAGATTGCTCCCTTTTCTGCCATCTTGGTTCCTGCCTCCAATTACATTTGTCTTATGAACAGTAGCAGTGAATAATTTCACCTCTAGTTACCAGTATAGCTTGTGAAGTATCTGTTATTATTTTTGTAAAGATATATTAGGTTGTTTATATATTATGAATATACATCATATATATATGCACACATATAGTGAAAATGCTCATCAATATTACCTTAATAGTGCTTTTTCACTGTTTACTTGGAAATAATTTGTATCTTAAAGTACTATGAATAAAACTGCAGAATAGTACTTTAGAAGTATAAAGTACTTCTTTAGATTCTTTCATTAGATTTACTTAATTTAATAACTTTTGATCATTAGTTTTTGATTTCATGAAGATTTGTTAGTTATTAAAAACAGAACTTTCAAAAAAATCCTCTGTAGTGAAAATATGCGAAAATGTTGTTTCCTTATATATCTTTATAATTTTATTTTTACATTTATTCTATAATACATCCAAAATTTATTTTTATTGTGTAAGATAGTAGGTGATTATATACTTATTTTGTGTACTTATCCAGTTATCCATATATCATTTGTTTGATATTTCCTTTCCTTACTGAAAAGCCTTGATGCTTTGTTAAAAGACAACAGATATTATAAATATATATATATGTGTGTAGATTACTTTAGAATTTTCTATTGACACATGTTTCTTTCCTCTGTTTGTCAATTCTTACACAAATGTCACAATGCCTTCATTACAACACATTTATAGTAAAGTCTTGACAACAGATTAAAGAAACACTTCAAACTGGTTTTGTTCAATGTTTGTATGGCCTGGCTTTTCCATATAGATTTCCATATAGACTTATGATTTTCTATAAAAGACAGCTGAGTTTGAGTTCTACTGAACTACAGCAGTGGTTTTCAACCTTTTTTATAGTTGCAGACTAGACGCAGTCTACAGTGGCAATTCAAAACAACAGTGTTAAGTGGCAGTATCTTTTAGCTAACCAGCAGGACATTTCTGTGGACTGTTTTTCTTCTGCTTTTGCAATCATTACAACTTTATTTCTTTTTCTTGCACTACTATACTGGCTAAGATCCCTGGCATAGGCTACAAAGAAGTGATGAGAGTAGAAGGTGTTTCTGGTTCTTTTTTTTCCCTATGATTCCATTAAATATGGTGTTTGTGGGGCTGGAGTGATAGTACCGTGGGTAGGGTGCTTGCCTTGTATGCAGCTGACTTGAGTTTGATCCCTGGCATCTTATATATGCCTCAAGCACCACCAGGAGTAATTCAGAGACAGGACTAATGGGTGTGTACCCCCACTAACCTCCACGAATGGTGCACTGTGTAGAAGTGTTTCATAAGATTAAGATTCTCTTTTTATTTTTTAGTTATTTTTAAAAAATCATACAAATGGATTACTTTTGTCAAATGCCCTTTCTGTAGCAACTGAGACAATCCTATAATTTTTCTCCTTTATTTTGTCTATTTGTTGAATTACAACTGATTTCTTTCCAAACGTGAGATTAAATTTACATAATATATATAAACTTTAACTGTGCTAGCATTTTGCTAGAGAGTTTCATTCAATGTTTATGATGCACACTGGTCTAATTTTCTTGAAATACAAATGTTAGATTTTGATAACAGTTGAACTCATTTCATAAATATGAAGGTTGTGCTTTTCCCTTTCTATTGTCTGAAAAAATAGAACAAAATAGAAAAAAAAAGAGGTGGTGCTTATTCCCTTTCTATTGTCTGAAAAACTTCAAAACAGAGCAAATAATTTAAAAGTTAAAATAATTCATCTAAGCGTTTTTAAAATTAATCAACCCATGGTTTAAAAATTAATTTTTTGAAGCCAGGACTGTGCATGGACTGGACCAGGACTGAAAGGCAGAGTGATGCCAACTAGTGGGTCCCAGGCCGGAGGCAGCTCCAAATTAGGGCTGCCAGTTGCAAGGACCTAACACCTGAATTTACAGGTCAGAGAACTGGTGGGAGTGACTTCCAGGGGAGTGGCTGCTTAGGCGGCACAAATTAATCTGCCCCCCCATATCCAATAAGAACCACAAATTAGTCTAATACAAACCTCTCACTGGGTGGTCTGACCACCCTAAAAACATTAGGCACACAGTCCATTAGACCCTACTCCAATTAATACTACACCAAGAACCCAAAGGCAATGGTGAGTGCAAGAATACAAACGGCAAAGGTCACAAAGGAAAAGCAAGCAAGAAATTCATCAGGCTTAATAAGTGACGGCACTAGCCCAGGTGACCCAGCCAGTAATAATGAGCTAAATAACCCCTCTGATAAAGAATTTAAAATGAAGCTGTGAAGGATGAATAAGGAGCTCAAAGAAACAATGGAAGGCACCACCAATAAAATATAAGAGGATATGAGAGAAGAAATGAGGAAAACACAAACTAAAATACAAAGAGAAATGACAGATCTGAAAAATCTGGTTCTGGTAGGTGAAATGAAAAATTCACTGGAAGGCCTCAGCAATAGAATAAAAGCTGTTAAGGACAGTATCAGTGAGCTTCAATATAAGGTAAAGAGAGTCTCCAGACAATAAAAGAGATAGAAATAGCATTAAAATAAACCAACAGATGAGAAGAGAACATATGGATTACTTCAAGAAGAACAACATTTAAGAACCACTGGGGTACCAGAGGGGCAGGAAGAAAACCCTGATGAAGAAGCAACTGTCAAAGCCATCATTGCTACAAGTAACTTTAAACAGGCTAGTTTAAGACAAGATTCTCAAGAACAAAAACTCTTGCAGAAAGATGGGGCATTCCCCCCCCAACAATAATCTCTATGAATGTCAATGGGATAAACGCACCAATTTAGAAACACAGAGTGGGACGATGGATCAGAAAATTGAACCAAACACTCTGCTGCCTTCAAGAAACACATCTGAACAGACAAAGCAAACACAGACTCAAAGTAAAAAGGCTGGAAAACAATTGCACAAGCAAACAACCCCTAAAAAAAAGCTGGGGTGGTATTACTAGTATCAGACAATACAGACATCAGACGAAAAGTTATAAGACACAGTGAAGGTCATTTCTTAATGATCAAGGGATCCATGCATCCAGAATAACTATCGCATTCCTAAATGTATATGCTCCTAATGAAAGACCAGTAAAATACTGAAACGAAGAAAGACATTGATAGCAACAAAATAGTTGGAGATTCAACACTACTTTGTCAGATCTCTTGATAGATCAACTAGAGCTCAGCAAGAACATGCTTTAAGGGAAGAAATGGAAGAGAGGGGGTTTATAAAGGCCAACATAAATTATTTAACCTCACATCTTAAGATCTTAGAAAATTACCAGACGAGGCAGAATGAAGAAAATAATAAAACTAAGGGTAGAGATTAATGAGCTGGATCCCCCAAAAAAACAATCTTAGAGATCAACAAGACCAGCATCTACTTTTTTGAGAAAATAAACAATATTGATAAACCACTATCAAAAGAAAGAGAAACCCCTAATAAACAGAATCAGAAATGAGACGGGGTATATCACAACAGAAACCACAGAAATTCAAAGGATCATCAGTGATTACTTTGGGAAGTTTTAGGCTATGAAATAATCTTCAAGAAATGGATAAATTCTGGGGTTCCTATAACCTCACTAGGTTGAACCAATAAGATCTGGAATATCTGAAAAATGTATCATTATAAATAAATTGAAATGGCAATCAAAAGTCTCCCCAAAACAAAAGCTCTAGTCCAGATGGATTCACTAGTGAATTCCTCCAAATCTTTAAAGAGGACCACTCCTAATTCTTTTAAAGCTATTTCAGGAAATTGAAGAAACAGAAACACTTCCAAAGTATATCAAAGAGGCAAATATCACCCTAATACCAAAAGCAGACAGAACCAGCACAAAAAGGCCGATATCCCTGATGAATACAGAAGAAAAGATCCTCAAAAAAATGTAGGCAAACAGAATCCAACAATTTGTCAAAAAGATCATACATCAGGACCAAATAGGATCCATGCTGGGGATGCAAGGATGTTTAAACTTGCAACTCAATCAACATAATATACAATATCAATAAAGAAAATATAAAAAACGTAAGATTATAGCAACAGATGCAGAGGAAACATTTGTTAAGATCCAGCAACCATTTATGATAAAAACTCTCAACAAAATAGGAATTGAAGTAAACGTTCCTCAATATAGTCAAAGTCATCTACCACAAGCCCAAAGCAATCATTATTCTAAATGGAGAGAAACTAAATGCCTTCCCTCTAAGATGGGGGACAAGACAAGGTTGCCCACTCTTGTCAGTTCATTTCAATGTAGTATAGTAGTGGAAGTACTTGATAAAACAGTTAGGCAAAAAAAGTATATATGTCTAGGCCATCCAGATAGGAAAGGAAGAAGCCAAACTATAACTATTTGCAATTCACATCATATTATATTTAGAAAATCCTAAAGGCTCTACAAGAAACTCCTAGAAACAAAAAGTTTGTATAGAAAAGTGAAAGGTTACAAATCAATACCTAAAAGTCCATGGCTTTCCTATATACAAATAATGAAAGAGAAGAAAGAAATATTTAAAAACAATCCCATTCACAATATTGCCTCTCAAAATCAAGTACCTCAGAATTATCATAACTAAAGAGCTAAAGGACCTGTACAAAGAAAACTACAAAACATTGCTTCAAAAAATGAAAGAGGACACTAAGAATTGGAGATGCATCACCTGTTCATGGATTAGAAGGACTGACACTGTGAAAATGGCAATACTCCCCAAACAATTACACAGGTTGTATGCACGTAGTCCCTGTAAGGATACCCATGACATTTTCAAAGAAATAGAAAAAAACACTGCTGAAATTCATATGGAACAACAAACACCTATGAACAGTTAAAGCAATCCTTGGGAAAAAGAAGATGGGAGGCATCACTTTCCCTAACTTCAAATTGTACTACAAAGCAGTAGCAATTAAGACAGCAAGGTATTATAATAAAGACCCCCCAGACTAATGGATTACATCTGAATATCCTGATCGAGAAATAGGGAGAAGAAATGAACAAAACTTCCTCAAAAAAAGAAATACCAATAGTCAAAAGGCAAATAAAAAATTGCTTTACATAGCTAATCATCAAGGAGATGCAAATCAACACAACGAGATATCATCTTACACCGAAGAGAGTGGCACACTATCACTATCACTTTCACTATCACTATCTTCCCGCTAATCTTCTATTTGCTAGAGCAGGCACCAGTAATATCTCCATATGTCCTGTCTCATGCTAGGAGAACCCAAAGGCATCCGCTTGCTCCAGGAACATAAAGAGCCTCAAACCATTATATTAGGTCACGGAAATGACCTAATATAAATGCTACTGGTATTTGGCATATCAAATACTACACGAGCAGCTTGCCAGCCTTGCCGTGCGGGTGGCATACTGTTGTAGTCACCTCTAAATAAAGCATTTATTGATGAGGCCACGCGGGCCAGGCTATGATAGTTTGGTCTGCTGGGTGGAGTTGTGATGAGAGGGAAGTCCGGATGAGGAAAATGGCGGGCCCCAAGGGAGTGGGGAGGGGGTGGTCTGGCTTGTTGTGAGGCTCTGCTGGGGTGGCAGGCTAGGGCTAGAACCCACCATGCCTCCCAGGTGCCTCATGAGCGGCTGGGCACAGGGAGAACAAGTAGAAGCTCTGCCCCATGTCTGAGAGTCTCTGGTTCAGCATACCTGGGCTGGATTGAAAAAACACTGCTGCAGTTTTTTTTTCGGACTTCCCCTTTTATCACAACTCCACCCAGCAGACCAGACTATCACAGCCCGGATCATCAGCACCCCACCCCGGCATACATCAAAAACAAGAACAATCATTGCATTGCTGATGCAGACGCAGGGAGAAAGGGACTCTTATTCATTGGTGGTGGAATTCCAGCTGGTCCAGCCTTTTGGAAAACAATATGGGCACACCTCAAAAAATCTGAAACTGAGTTTCCATAAGACCCAGACATACTTATTCTGGGAAAATACCGCAGGGGTGCAAAAACACACAGCAGAAATGACATCTGCACTTGCATGTTCATTGCAGCACTGTTCACAATAGCCAGAATCTGAAACAACCCGAGTGCCGGAGAACAGAGGACTGGTTAAAGAAACTATGGTACCATCTACACAACAACATACTATGCAGCTGTCAGAAAAAGTGAACTCCTGAAATTCACTTATAAATGGATGGACATGGAAGGCATCAAGATGAGTGAAATGAATCAGAAAGAGAGGGACAGACACAGTGACTGCACAGTGACTCGTGACTCATTTGTGGGATATAAAAATACATATGAAACTAACACCCAAGGACAGTAAAAACAAGGTCCTGGAGGAGTGGTCCACAATTGGAAGACTGACTCAAATGCTGAGGGAGAGGGCAGTTGTGACAGAGATCACTATGACAATGATGGTTGGAAAGCACTGTTCTGGATGAGAGATGTGGGCTGAACAAGGGTAAAGGAAAAAAGATGATGGGCTCTCAGTATCTGTATTGCAGATCATTACATTTGAAAGGAGAGAGAGAGAGAGAAAGAGAGAGAGAGAACAAAAAATACTTGCCACAGAGGCAGACTGGGGAAGGAGGAATGCCAGGAGGGATACAGGGGATATTGGAGGTGGGAAAGGTACAATGTTGGAACACTGTATGACTGAAACCCAATCATAAGAGCTTTGTAACTTTTTATCTCACGATGACTCAATTTTTTTAAAGAAAATAAATACATAATAAAAATTATGTTTTAAAGAAAGTATTGGTTTTGTAGAATTTCTCTTTGCTTTTGAGTCTGGATTCCTGATTTTATTTTAGCCTGGCAAGCTACCCGTGTCGTATTTGATATGCCAAATACCAGTAACAATTTTAGAACTCATTCCCATGACCTGATGGAATGGTTTGAGGCTCTTTATGTTCCTGGAGCAAGCAGGTGCCCTTGGGTTCTACTAGCATGAGACAGGACATATGGAGATTTTACAGGTGCCCGCTCAAGCCAATCGATGATGAACGGGAAGACAGTGATACAGTGATACAGTGATTTCATTCTTTAACTTATTCTGGGTTTAATCTGTTCTTTCATTTTTACTCAAGCATTTTAAACTGTAAGTTATCCCTCTTGGCACTGTATTAAATATGTCTCACAAAATCTGATGTTGCGCTTTTATTTTTTTATAAAACGGAAATCAATTTTTTTATTTTTAAATTATTATTTTTATATTTTTATTGATGATGCACTTTAAAACAGACAAGCATTTTATTAGAAGGTCAAAAGTTGATTTACTATGTGACCTAGTAAATTCCATACTTATATGTATAATCAAAAGAAATGAAGACATTTGTCCACATAGACATTTGCACATAGAAGCTTATAAGCACTCATATCCCCAAACAGGAATAAATAATTAGTAAAATATCAAGTGGTAAAAATAAAATAGATTAGACTAACATTAACAATACAGTTTAAAAAGTAAAAGTATTAAAACTTAGTCTGGAAAGAGACTATAGCAAGTAGGAAACTTGCCTCATACACAGTTGGAAGCCATATGGCCTCCCAAGCCACAACAGGAGTGATGACATATAGAGAGTAAGGAGTAAGCCCTGACTCCGCTGAGCTAGCCCCCAAGGAGTTTTCCCTCAGAGGTGTTGCAGGTGTGGCTGCGGTGGTGCCTGGCTGCGTCAGCAGGTGGCAGGCAGAAGAAAGGCTTGTCTATACCCAGAGCTCTGCCCGGTGGCCCTGTATGGTTGATGGTCTGACACAGAAAAAGACTGGGTCCCCTGGGATGAACCCAGGGCCACGGCAGAGCCTCGCAAGATACTCGTGGTGTATTTGATATGCCAAAAACAGTAACAATAATCAATCTCATTCCCAATTAATAGAGACGTTACTGGCGCCTGCTGGAGCAAATCGATGAACAACGGGAAGACAAGTTATAAGTGACAAGTGATATATTTATTATACCACCATGAGATATACAGTTACAAAGATGTTCATGATTGGGTTTCAGTTATACAGTGTTCCAGTACCTATCCCTCTACCAGTGCCCTATTCCCACCACCAATGTCCCCAAATTCCCTCCCACCTCCCCCCAAGCAGGCCTCTATTGCAGGCACTTTACCTTTTCTTCTCTCTCTCTCTCTCTCTCTCTCTCTCAAACATTGTGGCTTGCCCTACAGATATTTAGGGTTTATCATGTAAATCCCTTTGTGTACATTCAATGTACTTTATATATAAGTTGAAATATTTCCTAATTTCCTTTCTAATTTCTTCTGGAATCTTGAGTTCCCATTTTATAAATGGTACAGTCTTTTCTTGCATTGCTATTGACTTTTAAATGAACTCTATTATAGTGACAAGCATACTATATGAAGTTCCTTTCTTTTAGAAATAAGGTAATAAGGGCCCAGCAAGGGCTAGTGAATGGATATACACTCAATTATTTAGATTATTTTATCCCATGTTCATGCCAACATTTTAAAAAAACTTTTTAAAATATTTTCTTTAAGTCTACTTAATACTTAACCAACATATCATTAATCTTTAGGACTTTTCTTCCTATTCCTGGTCAAACTTGGCACCGAGATCACAATTTTCCTTACTTGCCATTTTTCTGGGTGACTTTCAATATTCACAAAGAGAGAAATATTTCATCTAAACATACACTAACTTCCAATATGACAAGCATTATCTGTACTTTATTTAAAAATTTTAGAAAAAACAATCCTATTTAGCAAACCACCATCAATAGGAATCACTCAACTTCAAGGACTGCTACTCAAAATTCTTGATTCAGTGTTAGAACAGGATACTATAAACTATAGACTTGTAGATTGCTATTAATATAAAAGACAGAGAAGTCAGAGAAGTCAGTCATGCTTTAGTGTATTATAATCAGTTCATTCTTATGAATGAAGAATGAACTGGACCTTATCTTTTAAGGCTCACAATTCTTCACTGTGTATTGTCTATTCATTCTTTGTGAATGAGGAAATGAGGAACCCCAAACTAAGGAAAAGCTACTAGTTTATGATTATATGTCATCATGTAGCAGAGGCAGCTATTAAACTCATATTTTAAAAAATTCACTGCCGTTTCTGTCAACTGTATATTCACTACTATGCCAGATGGAAGCTATTTAATCTTTTAAGTGTATGCTAACTCACACTATTTGCCAGGCACTGCTAGTAATGACAAGAGTGTCTTGTTTTATGTTCTCAGATAACAGCAGTCAAATACTTTCAATATAACACACGGTTATCTGATGAAAAACATACAACCTTTCACTTCTCTCCCTCTCTCACTACTCTTATAGTACCTCTTCCTGCTCCATTCTGGATTAGCTGTGGATTCAATGTTCTAAAAGGTCACATCTTTGTGGCTTCCAACAATGATATTATGTAAAGTTTCTGGAAAGGATGATCTCACAGCTACCAAGAGGGAGGGTAACAGACTAAAGTACAGTAATTTATCTGAAGGAAAATGTCTACAGGTATTAGGTTTTTGCTTAGCACATAATTAAAACAGGTTATTTATCTCAGTACCTCCTACATATATTCCCATATCACTTGTATCGCTTGTCTTCCCTTTGTTCATCAATTTTGCTCGAGTGGGCACTAGTAACATCTCCATACTTTCTGTCGCATGCTAGTGTCGCCCAAGGGCATCTGCTCACACCAGGAACAAAAAGACCCTCAATCCATTTGTTCATCTCAAGAGAATGAGGTCTATAATTGTTACTGGTTTTTGGCATATCAAATACGACATGGGTAGCTTGCCAGATTCTGCCATGTGGGTAGTATACTCTTGGCAGTGGGTTCCCAATTTGTACATTTACTGATGAAACTTTTATTCCCATAAAAGGTATTATCATTATTCCATTAATAGGTTATATTATTGTTCTATATTATCATATATATGAATATAATATCTATATAGATCCATATACAGATACTATATAGCATTCATATATTATCTATATAGTACCTATATACTGTATACAGTATAAATACAGCATCTATACAGTATATATAGGTACTATATAGTATCTATATACTACATATAGTATATAAACTATATACAGTCTATATGTACTATATACAGTATGCATTACATATATAGTATCTATATAGATCTATAATATATATAGTATCTATATAATATATCTTATGATTATAATCTATATAGCTCTATAATCTATATAGATACTATATATGTACTATATACTGTATATCTATACTATATTATATATAGATCTATAAAGATACTATATATAGATATAGACTATATATACTCTATACAGTTATAGAGTATGTAGTCTATATCTATATATAGTATATACCTATATAGATACTCTATAGTACATACAGTGCATCATTTGTATCACTTGTATTAATCTTCCGTTCTTCATCAATTTGCTTGAACGGGCGCCAGTAACGCCTCCACTCGTTGGGAATGAGGTCCATTATTGTTACTGTTTTTGGCATATGGAATACATCACGGGTAGCTTGCCAGGCTCTGCTGTGGTCTTGGATTCATCCCAGGGGGCTCAGTTGTTTTCTATGTCAGATCATCCAGGGCCCACGGGGCAGAGTCCTGGGTGTAGACAAGCCTGTCTTCTGTCTGCCACCTACCAATGCAGCCAGGCACCATAGCCACACCTCTCTCCTTGAGAGGCAGGGTATACACACATATAAGAGATAGATAGATATAGCTACATAGATACTATATGTATATATTGCACCTATATATAGATACTTCACTTGATCACTTGAATCCCGTTATTCATCGATTTGCTCGAGCGGGTGCCAGTAACATTTCCCATTGGACCCTATCACGTGCCAATGTAGCCCAATGGCATCTGGTTGATTCAGGAATATGAAGAACCTCAAACCGTTCTATCCATATAGAGATACTATATTATTTATATTGCTATCCTATATTCTATAAACTCATGTTTGCTGCATAATTGGCATTATTGAAATTACTTAACTTCAGGCTTGACTAAGATGGTTTATTCTCATTAGTTTGCTTTGCAATCTAGTCCTATAAGTTATCTTTTAGACTTGGTTGTGCTGTGTGGCTATTTAAGAAGTGCATCCTAACAAGCAGAGTCTGAGAAAAAGATGCGGTAAAGATAGTTTATTTGAAAGGCAAGCCTATGATGCAGTAGTGAAGGAATAGGGAGAGAAATAGAAAAGCAGGAAAGCCATAATATTACTTCCATAGTCAAAGGAACTCTGATTCATAGTATGTTTTGGACATATACAGACATTACCCCAATTTCCTATTCTGAATATATTAAATCCATAAACTCAACTCTCAGTGGCCTACAATTATATCTGGGGTGATTTAAGTTTCCTGACAGTTATACACTGTGCTTGTGTGGGGATGAAACAGTTGCGATAACATCAAAGGAAACCTAGAATGGCATTTGATATGAGACATTGTCCAGGTAAGTGCACCAAACCATTGAGATGGTACGGAATGTGACATGTTGTATGGAGAATTCTGCCATAAGCTTGTAGCTAAATAGATATATTTCATACTACTTCTGCCTTCTGTACTTTTATGCCTTGCCTATGCATTTCTCTCTGAAATTTTCTTCTTTCATTCACTGTATCACTGTATCACTGTCTTCCCGTTCATCATCGATTTGCTCGAGAGGGCCCCAGTAACATCTCCATATGCCCTGTCTCATGCTAGTAGAGCCCAAGGGCACCTGCTTGCTCCAGGAACATAAAGAGCCTCAATCCATTCCGGAATGAGGTAATGCCAACTAAAATAACATTCATCCAGCACAGTTTGGGTTGAAAATCCACTTCTTCCTTGAAAATATCTCATATCTTTAAATGAAAATAATTACTTTTTTCTTGTCATAGAAATAGAATGTCTTTCAATTTAAATCATTGAATTTCTTTTCCTTTTGGAGTTCTAGATCAGTAACTGTACTTCACTTATGAACCAAATATGTATAATCTGAAACAAATATACTTTTGTTTTCATGGGTAAATAACATGTATTCCTCATATTTCAGCCTTCCATTTACTAGCAGTGTTCTAATCGAAGAGATTACCAGAGTAAAGTTAAATACATGAAAACCCGTTAGTATCTTTATTGCAAACCACAATTTACAAAAGGAGACACAGAGAGAGAGAGAGAGAGAGAGAGAGAGAGAGAAAGAGAAAGAGAGGAGAGAGAGAAAAAGAGAGAGAGAGAATAGTGCCTGCCATAGAGACAGGTTGTGGGGGGTAGGTGGGAGGGAAAATGGGGACACTAGTGTGGGTAAATGTGCACTGGTGGAGAGATGGGTGTTGGAATACTATGACTGAAATCCAATCATGAACAGCTTTGTAATGGCCTATCTCATGGTGATCCAATAATGGAAAAAAAAAACAATTACCAGAGTTTTGTACTCCACAGTTCATTTTAGAGTTAAAATCAATCTCTTATTCTGAATTCTACAAAAAATTCTGAGTAGCTTTAAAGTCTAACAATAAAGTGCCTACTGTACACTCTGAAATTCTAGTGCCTAGAATTTCTACAATTTGTGGGAAGTATACTTTATTATACATTTATTATTACTTTTTTGTTATTAACTTGGCTGTAGTTTCCAGCAATGCTTTTCCTTATTTTAATGATATATGTTTATTTTAGGCTGGCAAATATGGTGATATCTAGAGTGGCTAAGAGCAGTAATTCTGAAGTCATATGTTATGAGTCTGAATTCTAGCATCGCCATTTCTTACTCGGTGGCTTTGGGCAAGTTATTTCAGTTTCTGCATCAGTAAAGCATGGTACAGTAATAGTGCCCATAGGATTTTACAAAAAAAATGACTAGAATTTTTAGAAATTTAGAAAGATTTACCTAAGAACTAGCCATAATAATTTTGGTGGTACTATAGACTGTCTAGCAACTCCCATGTGTTCTGGACTGTAATTTGAGTGACCCTTATATGACTATTTAATCTTCTATCAATACACAAACTCTACACTTGAGACTGAAAATATGTATGATTTAGTCTATGATGTCCTTCACCCTGTAGCTGCGAATATATTGTTTGAAGTTAGTCTATGATGTCCTTCACCCTGTAGCTGTGAATATATTGTTTGAAGCACGGGAGTCATCATACATTGGTTACATTGGTTGCTGTCTACACTCTTTCTCTTTTACTGGTTATCTATAATCTAACTCTTCCACTAGTCTGTAAACTCCCTGAGAGATGAGACCATATCACATCCTGCTTATATGTAGATATTTAGGTAATATTTATTGAACTGCTTTTGGTAAGGGCCCTGAATGAATAGATGAGTCAATTATTTAATCATCTATTTACTGATCATTTACTTAGGATCAAGCTTAGAAGAAGATATTAGGGGTAGCAAAAGGAAAAATACAAATCTCCTGCATTACAAACTATGTGATTTAATGGGGGAAGGAAAGCCCATAAAAATGGGCTCTCATGCAACTCATATAACTTTATACTATACGTTATAAAGTTATTGGATCAATTACAATACTGTATTTTTAAAGGTAGATGGGCAAAAGCCCATGGTGGGCAGAAGAGAGAGAGAGAGAGAGAGAGAGAGAGAGAGAGAGAGAGAGAGAGACTGAAGCTCCAACCATAAGCTGGGCAAGGTAACAGTCACGGTGGTGCAAACTACAGACCAAGTAAGAGGAGTGATGGACTCTGAGGGTTCCTAAACCCAAGGACTCTAGCTAACTGTTTCACTAAGCAAAAGAAAGACCAACATACACCACCTGAAACTAGATGCTACCAATAAACTGAACTCCAGCAATTTTAGCAGGTGATATGGTGCACTGCATTCTCTCTCTTGCCCTTTTTTGATCTATGGAGTCTTGCCTCCAGTGATAAGCTGCTAATGCTGCCACAGCGGCAGGTTTCAGAAAATTGCCATGCACTGCAGATCTTCCAGAGTCCCACATATGTGTGAATTGTAGTCCAAGCAGTGAAAGGGCCAGGGCTTTAGGTACAAGTATGTCTGCAGGGCTCTAGTGAGCTTTCACAGAGAAATGAAGGATCTGTGCAACCTCCAAAAGGTTAAGTGCTGTGTCCATATGTTCAACTACAGATAAATGGATTACGGTATGTGGTATTTCTAGAGGGGAAAGGAATGATGAGTTCATGCCATCATGGCAAAATAGATGGAACTGATAGATATCATGTTAAATGAAGTAAGCCAGAAGAAGGGGATAAACACAGGATGATATCACTTATATGTGGTATGTCGAGGAAGTGGATGAAGGAATGCAATGTTTTAAAGAAGGAATGCCCTGATAACATATCAGTATCTGTATTTCAAATGATAATGCCCAATGAGAGATAGACAGGGATAAAGGAAAGTGCATGCTAGAGAGTCTGGCTGGGGAGTCAGGGAGTACCAGGAGGGTAAAGTATAACATTGGTGGTGGGAAATGCACACTGGTGGAGTGAAGGATGGGTGTTGTGTGACTGCAACTTGATCATGAACAGCCTTCTAACTGTACTGCATGTTGACTCGATGAAATAAACTTTTAAAACAAAAAAAATATAAAGGGATTTCCCAGATAAATATTGGCCCCAGAGTATAGGGAGAAGGAAGGAAATAGTGGATAATCAATATAAATTCTCACTTGGTCCAGAGGGATAGAGGCGTTAAGGCTTGTTTTGTATGTGCCTGAACCAGATTTAATCCTGGATATTAAATATGGTTTCCTGAGGCCTGTGAGGTGTGATCCCTGAACACAGAATCAGAGTAAGCCTAAGTACCACTTAATGTGGCACAAACACCACCCCCTACTAAAATTCTCCATAAGAACAGGACTAGGTGGACTCCTTAAGAAAAGGACTAGATGGCTTCAGTGAATTTCACTAAATTTGAATTTCACTAAATTTACAGAAAAGATAAAAAATATATCTTTCTTATTTCTTGTAATAATTAGGAGGTAAGGGTCAGGAGAACGAGTATAACAGGTAAGGTGCTTACTTTGCATGCTGCCAATCAGGTCCTATTCCTGGCACCCTATACGTATATATCGTACCCTGAACTCACCAGGCACGATCCTGGAGAGCAAAGCTAATAGTAAGCTCTGAGACAAGCTGAGTATGTCATAAGCTTTGGTACATCTACACAATGGAATACTATGCAGCTGTTAGGAAAAAATGAAGTTATAAAATTTGCCTATAAATGGATGGACATGGAGAAGATTATGTTGAGCGAAATTAGCCAGAAGGAGAGAGACAGATACAGAATGACTGCATTTATTTGCATGGCATAAATATATATGTACATATTATGATACCAATATCCAAGGTCAAGTGAAGCATATATCGGGAGGTCTTGTCAAAGGTGGAAATTATCACAAACGTGTGGGAGTCAGAGTTTAGGAGAGACAGAAAATGGAACAGGGTGCTAATAATTGTCGAGGGTACTAATGCCAACCTAGAACTGAGCATGAAATAGAGGCAAAAGGATTCACATGACAACCTTTTAATGTATGTTCTGTAATCCATAGTCTAGAAGGGAAGGAAAAGAGAAAGAGAGAGAAAGGCAAAGAAATAAAGAACCTGCCATGGAGCAGGGCTGGGTTAGGGGGAGGGAACCGGGGATGTTGTTAGTGGGAGATGGGTACTGGTGGAGGGACGGGTGCTGAAACATTGTATGACCAAAACCCAAACATGAACTTTTTAATTGTATATCTTTTTATTTGTATATCTCACGGTGGTATAATAAAATACTTAAAAAAAACCCAAAAGCAATAAACCAAACAATAACAAAACAAAAAAAAATCAGAACAATAACAAAACCTCCCGTTATAGAAGGGGAAATCCTCTAAAATACATTTATAAGTGCTTTCATTATTTTTATTTCAAAACCACAGGAGAAAAGCACCTCAAAAAGGAAACTATAAATAGCATATATGAACATGTATGCAAAATTCTTAACTAAATATTGGTAAGTTGAATCCAGAAATACACACAGAAGATTATACATCATAACCAAGAAGAACTCATTCCATTGATACAAGGGTGATTCAATATACACCAATCAAACAATGCAACACACCACATCAATGAAACAAAATAAAGAGGTCACAAAGTCATATTAATGTGCTGAAAATAACTTGAAAAGATTCAACACATTTTAATAAAATCTCAAAAAATTTGGAATAGGTGGAAAGTACCTTGGCATAATTAAAGTCATATATGAATAATACACTTGTCACTTGTCCTCCCATTGTTCATCGATTTGCTTGAGTGGGTGCCAAAAAGTCTCCATTCATTGGGAATGAAGTCAATTATTGTTACTGTTGCTGGAGTTTCCGCTCTTTTCTATTTGTCTTTGTGGCTCTTTTTTGTTCCAGTACCATATGTTTTTCTATATATTGTTTTGGTATAGTTTGAATACAGGAGGGTTAGGACCTCCATTTTCTCCTTTTCTCTCAGAATTAATATGGCTATTTGTGATCAAATGTTACCGGTTTTCAATAAATTTGATTTTTATCTTTAAAAGGGAACACAGGCAAATTTCATAACTTCATTTTTCCTAACAGCTGCATAGTATTCCATTGTGTAGATGTACCAAAGCTGCTTTATCCAGTCATCGATTCTCGGGCACTATGGTTGTTTCCAGATTCTGGCTATTGTGAATAATGCTGCTATGAACGTAAAAGTAGGGGATGGTGTTTCCACTGCGTATTTTTGGCTTCCCAGAGTATATTCCCAGGAGTGGTATGATGGGTCAAATGGGAACTCAATTTCTAGTCTTTGGAGGAATGTCCATATTGTTTACAATACTGTTTGGAGGAATGTCCAAACAATCTTTAGAGGAATGTCCATATTGTTTACAATATTGTTTGCCTATAAATGGATGGACATGGCGATCATGTTGAGTGAAATTAGCCAGGAGAGAGAGATATAGAATAACTGCATTTATCTGCATAACATAAATATATATGTACATATTATGATACCAATATCCAAGGTCAAGTGAAACATGTATCAGGAGGTCTTGTCAAAGGTGGAAATTATCACAAACATGTGGGAGTCAGAGGCTAGGTAAGATAGAAAATGGAACAATGTGCTAACAATTGTTGAAAGTACTAATACCAACCTAGAACTGAGTATTAAATACAGGCAAAAGATACACATGACAACCCTTTAATGTATGTTCTGTAATCCACAGTCTGGAAGGGAAGGAAAGAGAGCAGAAAAGAGAAAGAGAGAAAAAAAATAAAGAACCTGCCATGGAGGTGGGCTGGGGGAGGGGGGAGGAAACAGGGGATGCTGGTGATGGGAGATGGGCACTGGTGGATGGATGGGTGCTGGAACACTGTATGACCAAAACCCAAATATGAACATCTTTGTAATTGTATATCTCATGGTGGTATAATAAAATACTTTAAAAAAATAAAAAGGGAATGTTAAAGCATTAAAAACCATGAAAGAACCCACAAAAAAGTAATTGTTCAGATTACTTGCAAAACATCATTGGGATTTTGAGGGATTGCAGTTAATAGATATTTTAAGAGACCCACAAACATGGGAAAGAGCTGCTACCAGTGCTCCCTGTACCCAACCACTCACGAGGTGCCCAGGAGGGATGACAGGTTCTAGCCCTGGCCCACCATCCCAGCAGAGCCTCGCAAGAAGCCAGACGATCCCCCACTCCACGAGGGCCATCATTTTCCACATCCTGACTTCCCTTTTGTCAGAACTCCACCCAGCAGAAGAGCCTATCACAGCCCGGCTCATTGAGACCCACCCTGCAACAGTCTTTTAAAGTCCGGCCCAGGTATGCAGGTCCAGAGACTCACAGACATGGGGCAGAGCTGCTACCGGCTCTCCCTGTGCCCACACACTCACAAGGTGCCTGGGAGTGATGGAGGGTTCTAGCCCTGGCCTGCCACCACAGCAGAGCCTCGCAAGAAGCCAGACGACCCCCCACTCCATGAAGGCTGCCAATTTCCACATCTGGACTCCCCTCTCGTCAGAACTCCACCCCTCAGAAGAGCCTATCACATCCCGGCTCATGCAGCCACAAGCAGCCACGTGGTTCATCAATAAATGCTGGAGATCAGAGGTGACTACAAGAGTATGCCACCCGCGATAGAGCCTGGTAAGCTAACCATGTTGTATTTGATATTTTGGGCCCTGCCCTTTCCTCCGCCTCCATGCCTGTTGCCCTGGAAGAGAGAGACCCACCCACGCCAGACCCACATGTCTCTTGGCGATATTTTTATAGGATACTGAATTTTGCATAAGGTTCTTCCCAATTTCTTTCACATTTATACATAGTAAACAGTTATAGACATGTTTTAACTGATACCAGTAAGCCTGGCAAGAAGCCAGAGCAAACCACACATCATGCAGTTAGTCATTCTCATCATCCAGACTCCATAGTTCCTCAGAGCTCCATCCAAGAGAAAACCTGATCTTCCCCCTTTAAGTTTCATCAGTAAATGCTCGGGTTGAGAGCCTTCTACTGAGACTATACCATCTACATGGTAAAGCCTGGCAAGCTACCGTGTTTTATTTACTTTTTATGCCAAAGACTAGTAACTATTATGGACCTCAGTTCCATAACCTGAAGAATGGTTTCGGGCTCCTCCTGTCCCTGGAGCAAGTAGATGCCCTTGGGTTGCACCTTGCTTGTGACAGGACTAATGGAGATGTTACTAGTGCCCACTTGAGCAAATCAATGAACAATGGGAAGAAAGTGAAATAAAAATGGAAAGGACATAGTACCTCATAACTAAAATGATGATATAATGATGATACACACACAGACACACATACACACAAAATGTAGGGGTTAGACAGAACATATAGGAAGTAGGACACTAGGCTGACCCCAGTATGATCCATAGCACTGTATATGATCTATTGAGTACCACCAGAAGTGAGCCCCTGAGCACAGGAGTAAGTCCTTAGCACCTTCATGTGTGCTCACCACCAACAAGATGGGCTCCCCAGTCTCACCCCCACACTCCAACAAAAGAGACTTTCCAAAACAGTTGCAAACAAGTATTCTAAAGGGCATGGTGAATTCTAAAAGGCATAGAGGAATACCTGTACATTGTTGACAGAAATGTAAATGCCTCTATGGAAAATAACATGGGATTATCTTTAAAATCTAAAAATGGGATACCATGATCTAGTAATACCCATCCTGAGGCATTTATACAATAAAAATAAAAATCCTAATTCAAATGGGTTTTGTACCCATATGTTTATAGCAGTATATTTTTAAAAGCCAAAACAAGGAATTAACCTAAACTCTCATTAACTTACAACTCAATGGAATATACTATTGTACTACTAAGAAAAGGTGAAAATATTTTATGATCACATGGATAAAACAAGATGAAAATGCTAAGTGAAATAAAGAAGCCAGAAAAGAATAAATAAATGGTTTCGCTTAGATGTGAAGTATAAATAATGAGTACAAATTAACTCAAATGCAACCAAAAATAATAGACTGTATAAAAACAAGAAGACTTTTAGAGGGAAAGTGAAAAAGATTGGGACAAATGGGTAGTTGCAGTGATTTCAATAGTGTGATGGCATTAGAACTCTGGTAATGGATATGGTTAGGCTTATATACATAGAGAGATACAAACCTGTACTACCAATTTTTATGGTATTGTAAGCAATACAATTTGCTTAGAAAGGGGAGATGGTCATTTATCAGTTCCCCATAAAGTGAAGATGGGGAAGTCGGCAAAGAGAAAAGAGGGTTGGGAAGTAGGTAGAGAATAAAGGTCTTTAGAGTAAATAGTGAGGAAAGGCTTTGCAGAAAGTACCCTGTGAAAAATTATTTGAATGCAGTAGAAAGGAACCATGCAGTTATGTGGAAGATTATTCCAGAAAGAAAACTACTGAGGACCATGTGAAAAGGCATTTGCTCTTCTCAATAGTGGATCTTTCAATGAAATCCAGTAAATATTTATTGAGAGGTTGGGAGCTGGCTGTAAAGATCAGTAACAACAGAATAGAAGAAGAGTCTCATAGTGTGTCCTTGTTTGGGGGTCAGATTTTGGTTTGCAAAATAATTCTTATTTAAATCTCACTATTATCATTCTGATCTCTGGTAGAATTCTAAATGACCATGCATGGTTTAAGAGGGAGGCATTAGTATTAAACCACCCATACTATAATGAGAACTTATTCTCTTATCTTTGCAAAAATAAATATGCAAAACTTTCCAATCTCATAATCAAGAATAGTTGGGTTTGGAGGGAAAACAAAATCATGTGCAAAGCTTAAATGGTTCTAAAAAGCAAGCTAAATTGCTACTTTAAAAAATTAAAATTAGTCATTCATGAGAGAATATAAATGCATATGTGTGACTACTTTAAAGCTTCATTATGCTTATGTGCTTTTTTGGGGGACAATTTGGTTGTAAGAAAGACTGCTTGCAAAACAGTTCTTTAGTGTTATTATAGGTTTAATTTTTTACCTTCTAAAATCTCCTATGACCTAATAAAGCAGAAAAAGATAAGCAATACTAGCACTGCTCCTCTTGCACTTCTATATGTGTATATTTAAAAACCACATATAAGTGAATACATTTTTATATCTGTAAATGAGTATTCAACGTGAAGGTTCAGTAAAGGGTTAAGAAAAGTAATGAAAACACGTTGAGGAAAAAATGGGGTAGTCAACAAGAAAATCAACCTCATTTATTATAATATTCCTGTGATCAGCAGGTGTTATCACTCTCCCAGCTATGGTTGGGAGAGTGATACACTCTCCTAACCATATCCATTACCAAAGTTCTAATGCCATCACACTATTAAAATCACTGCAACTACCCATTTGTCCCAATCTTTTCACTTTCCCTCTAAAAGTCATCTTGTTTTTATACAGTCTATTATTATCATTAACAACATTCATTCATTCCATATTAAATCTACGAACCACTTAAAAGTAAAATTATTTTTCAATTCAATTTTCAATTTAATTTTATACGCTTATCTTTGATGAACAATTTTTCTTACAATGGCAACTTCAGTGAATAGTTTAGTAAATAGTAACTGCTTATTCCAAAGCGTAGATAAACTCATCCACTCAAATTACCCATTCATTTTGCTTCTGTGTAAACTATTATTTATAACCATTTGTAAGTGCTTTCACTTCAGGTGAGAATGAATTTCCAAAAATGATGTCACACTTCTAATATAAATTAATTTACTTAAAATGGTATTGATTTCTTTCTTAAGAGATCTAAAAATGACCAAACCTGAATATATACCATCCATGATGCTACCAACTAATTGAAGGAAATGGTAAACTTGCAAAATATTATGTTTAAGTATGTGCAATGATTTTATGAATAGAGTTAATGTATTGAAATTCAAACAAGACGGCAAAAATTGTATTGGGATTTAAAAAAGAGCATTCTATGGAAAAGGCCTCCTCCCATACATATTTATTTCTATGCTTCACAATCACTGTAAGAATTTTTAATTTTATTTGTTTATCCCAGATTTTTTAACTTGTCTAAATTCACTGAGAATACTTTGTCCTGGAATTAAATTATGAATGTAAGATGCTTCCATATAATTTTCAAAACAGAATAAAGTCCTTGTTTTTGGCTTATTTTTAACATTATTATAATGCACAGTTCATATGCACAATTTTAAATTAAAAACTGGTGATCTTGGTATATTTCTCTAAGTATACTTGAACTGCTTTGTCAAAAGTTTCATTGATATATAATTTACATGCAATTAATTCAGCACCATTATACATATCAAAGATTTTTAGTACATTTAAGAATTCTGTTAAACACTTCCCATCACCCTAGAAAGATCACTTATGTGTCTGTGCAATGATCCCATTCTTATCTCTGTCCTTAAAGAATCACTAATGTGGCTTTGGTCTCTAAATAAGTCCTTTCTAAATATTTTATATAATTGAATAAAATTAGATTTTTGTACATGAATTCATTCTTTAATTATGCACGACTATTTGGTATTTATTATTGCAATATCTCAGTATTTTTTACTGAAGAATAGCATTTCAATATATAGATATTCTACATTAAGGGCTGGAGCCATAGCGCAGTAGGGAAGGGGTTTGCCTTACACGCAGCCGGCCTGGGTTCAACCCCGATATCCATTATGGTTCCCTGAGCACTGTCAGGAGTAATTCCTGAGTACAGAGTCAAAAGTAACCCCTGAGCATTGCTGGTTGTGACCCGTATAGTAAAAAAAAAATTCCACTCACTAATAACTTGATGGAATGGCAGATTGTTTCCAAGTCTGAGCAATCTAAATTGTGATACAAGTAAATTCATGTTTAACTCTTTGTGTCTGCCACCTGCCCCTTGAGGTGTTGCAGGTGTGGCTGCAGTGCACAGCTGTGTCAGCAGGTGTAAGACAGGAGACAGACTTGTCTACACCCAGGGCTCTGCTCCGTGGGCCCTTGATGGTTGATGGTCTGACATAGAAAATGACTGGGACCCCTGGGATGAACCCAGAGCTATGGCAGAGCCTGGCAAGCTACGAGTATTCAATATGCCAAAAACAGTAAAAATAATGGATCTCATTCCCAACGAATGGAGATGTTACTGGTGCCCACTTGAGCAAATGGATGAACAATGGAAGACAAGTGATACAAGTGAAACTCTTTGTGTGCACACAGTATTCTCATGCCTCTTACATTCCCAGGAGGATAGCCCCTGTGGCTTTAATTTGAATTTCTCTAATGATAAATAATGCTGAGAATATTGCCATTACTTTTATAGTGACTTTACAATCTTTTACAAAATGTTTGTTAAAATACATTAGGTTTTAAATTGGTAGTATATTGTTGGGGCGCTCCGCTGGGGTCCCCGACAGTGCCGGGAAGCGAAGTTCCCTTCTACCTCTGAAGCCGGCGGAATGGATGAAAACTCAGGAATCTGATGCAGTTTTAAAAGGCTTTACTTATCACAGGTGCAGGCATACAAATCAGCAAGAGGAAAAGCCGGTGCTTAGGATTCCAGGCTAGAACTCCAGCCACGTGTAGGCCAAGATGGCGACCACCACGTGTAAAGGCTTTGTAAAAGGGGAAAACAAGACTTCCAAGGAGGGTGAGCGCTCACAAAGAGAGAGAGAGAGAAGCCCGCGAGAGTGAAAACCGGCTAGTTTATACCCCTGCAGCTCAGACCTTCCTCCCACTGTTATGGAAAGCAGGGAGGGTCAAATGCCTTTAGGTAATCCCTCCCTGCACCTCACCTAGGCCCTTTAGTATGCTAATGTTTTGAGCCAAATGCAGAGGCCCTTAAAGGAGTCCTGCAACAGTATATGCCTTATTTATGAACAATAATAGTTTTTTGACATTCCAGATACAGGAATTTATTTTCTGTAAACATATATATTTATAATGTATATGTCATTATGTTCTCCAGTACTTGGCTTGTCTTCACTGATGTTTTGCTATCATATCTACATACTAATTGTCTAAATTAGGGTAGTAAAAATGTTTTTTATTTCAAGAAGTGTGAAGTGTTTTTAGATCTACAATATATAATCATCCTTGAGTAAGGTTTTTATATGGTATAAGGTAAGGCTTCAACTTTTTTTTTAATATGAGCCATACAATTCCTACGTAAAAATACTTTTAAAATATTTTTTAATGATGAAAGTCTAACAGAGCTACTTTTGAATGCTTCTTTTTTCCTCTTTTCCTAGTACCTACAGTATGTTATCACAACTGATTTTTTTTTTTCTTTTTGGGTCACACCCGGCGATGCTCAGGGGTCACTCCTGGCTCTGCACTCAGGGAATGACTCCTGGCGGTGTTCAGGGGACCATATGGGATGCCGGGATCGAACCCAGGCCAGCACAGGCCGGCCGCGTGCAAGGCAAATGCCCTACCGGCTGGGCTATTGCTCCGGCCCCACAACTGATTTTTTAAAAAATAATTTAACCATAATATGCTTCAAGAGGATTCTCCTGCTTAAAATTGGTCAATTTTTATACTATTTATATGACTGTGAAAGAAGAAATGTATGATGATGAATGAGATGAAAAATCTCAATAGATTAACCACATCTGCCAGTGGAGGGAGAGGGAGTGGTCAGGAGGTAACGAATAAGGAAAGTCAGAATTCTATGCTTCCTCTCTGCATCCATGGCAGACTTCTGACTCCTATTCTTACCCAATGTCTATATTAAAGTTCTCAGACTCTTGCCTGAACCTAATCTCTGCTTTAATTACCTAAGGAAAGCAGGCCATGAGGGGACCTAGTGACAAAGCTGTGGGTGGTGAGCTTAAAACATCAGGACTAATTTATTTTTATTGATCCCAGAACTAATTTGTTGCTACATGTAGTTGATTTCAGGTTGTACTTGAGTGGCTATTTTTTTCAGTGTCTATTCAGTCATTTCCCCATAAACCTGTATAATTATTAAATGGTTTGAAATATTTTTAAATGGTATCATATAAATTCCTCTGAGCTCTCTTTTTTAATCAGGACTCATCTTGGTGTGCAGTCTTGGCCTGTCCCATGTAATTTCCAAGAAGCCCACAGAACTTGATACATAAACTGTGATTAGTAATTTTCTAATTACTCTGTCCCTAACTCTTTCCATTGGCTATAAATTGAATGTTGTCATCACTATATTTGGAGATTTTATTTCTTATATTACCTTATATTGTTTCATGGTCTTTAATAAAATATTGCTTATTTAAATTCAACTACTGGAATTTTAAACAGAAGTCATCATGCTCTTTAATTATTATTTCAGATCTAAGATCCACTTAAAAAATTACTTTTGAGAGTAGTATAACAGTTAGCAGATTTAATTCTTTTGCAAATGGTTACCTAATTTTTCTAGCAGCATTTATTGAAGATACTGTACGCTCAGCCTAATTTTCTCTCAGCTCAAAGGAACCATTAAATTTCTATATAAAAAAAATTTGAGTTCTCAAGTCTATTCTGTTGATACATACAACTATTTTATTTCAGCACCATATTTCTTTATTACTATAGCTATAATATAGTATGAAGTCAGGGAGCTACATGCCTCCATTTCCATTGGTCAGATCTGCTAATGGGTCTTTGTAATTCATATAAGCCTTATATATAGGTTTATACAGAACTAGAACTATATAATAGAATTAGAACAAAAATATATAAATGTTTGTTCTAGTTATCAAGGAATATCGTTGATAGGAACTACATTAAATATATTTGTTACTCTGGGTAGGATGAATTTTAATAATGCTAATTTTTTCCAATTCATGAGTACAAGATATTTTCTCATTCCCCTGTCTTATCGACTCACACTGTTATGAGTCTGCCATCCCCACTGAATGAGTCTTCAGCTACCATTGTAGCTCCTTCCTAAGTGCAATGTGGTTTGGTGTGCTGTTTATTGCTTTTCAGGCTTTTATTCCCGTCAACATTTTTAGAAGTTCTCTGCATCTCATCTTGGAGCTTAGGGATCTTTTCCTCAACTGCTATTATCCTGTTGCTCATTTAACTGAGCTTTTCCTATCACTTACCATATTCTTTATTTCTGTCACTGCTGATTGTAGTTTTCTCACTTACATTTTCTACTTTCCTGTGCTTTGCTGAATACTGTGGGTATTTTATTTTGTTTGCTTGTTTTTGAGCTCGTTGAACACCCTCAACATGGTATCACAAAAATCATTCATGAGAATTTACAGAGCTGGTTGTAGTGGTAGAGCCATAAGTTCTATTATTTCACTCACTGAGCTTGGTGAGATTCCCCAGCAGGAAGTGTCTTCTCCATTGTGTTTGCTGTGTTCTTCCTATGCTGAAGGTGAATCTTAGGGTTAGCCCCATTAGGAGTCTCTGAAGGATTATAATGGATATCTGTTGCAGTAACTGTTGCCCAGAACCTCTGCATCTTGCCTGGAGTTACCTCCTGCAGGTCACTTTGCAGAAAGGGGCAGAAAACAGTTTGGATCTGTGACTCTCTATGGCAAAATATCTTACCATGTATTCTATCGTGGCTGGCACAAATATTTTTCTCTTATGCTACCACAATTATCGTGGGACTAGACAGATCTTACCAGTATTTTTATCTGGCTATGCTGGACCTCTAAGTATAATATAGTTATAATTAAATCAGAGAGAAATGCTGTTTGCCTCCAAGCAAGCAATCATGGCTCTCTAATAAGTCTAAAGGCTAATAATATCCAAAACAACTATGAAATAAAGATAAGGATCTTTGAAGGCTTGGAGAAATATATACCTGACTGTAGAATATCCATAGTAGATACATGCCCTTCTCCCACTCAACATAGGGCCTGCAGAGAAACTGCAAGGACAGACCTTGGCTAGTGCAATATTAACATTTCAATGGGACTAGGTGAGGTACTGGGAGAAGCAAACCTGAAGTGATTGACCTTAACTGCTATCCATTGATGTGGGCCAGTCAGAGTCGAAAAGTTAGTAGCCTGCTCTCTTTCTCTTCCTCTTAGTCCCCTGCCTCTTCTCTCCTTCTCTCAGTTCTCCTCCCTGTTGGGCCTTAGCACGTGGTGGCAGCCATCTTGGCCTAGAATTCTAAACCTACATGTGGCCGGGTCCCAGCCAGGAACATAAAGTCTGGGGTTTTCCTATTATTGAATTGTATACCAGAACCTTGTAAACCCTTTTGAAATCCTCTGGGGAAGAAGGGGATCCCTGTACCTGTTCCCTGATTTTGTCAGGGAACCCAACATTCTCTGACAAGTAGAGGTTCCACCAAGATTCCTGTCCTGCTTCCTGATTTTGTCAGGGAACCCAGTGTTCTCCAGCAGATATTGCTCTTTTCTTTCCTGCTGGTCTAATCTATAGTAAAGAAACCACCCAAAGCACAGAGTCTTATAACTAGAGGTGGGCCTGATGAGATGGAGGAGACTGTATATGGAGGTTCTTGATTATACTTGGTGAAATAAAGATGCTTGCAGTAGTCTCTTACAACCATTTGTATTTCTGTCTACTTTTCCTCTTTTCATTTCTGATCCTTTAAAAATGGTTTTATTTCTGATCATAAATTATCGGTTTTTGAAAAGCACTGTGGAGAAATTTCTTGGCACTAAAATTACAGTTTTCATTAATCAGTTAAGGAAGCTCAATTATCAGTAAAAATGCTATATAAACTCTGATTATTGGGTAATTCAAATTGTTTAGCACTATAATATTTTAAAAATATTTGCTCTATTTTGCCTACTCCCCAAATTTAACAACATTTAACAAAGAAAATCTGCAAAAGTATTCTCAATATTCACTTCTTAGATTTTTCTCTCTTTTAGGTTTGCTCTCTTCAATCATCACAGTTGTAAAAGACTTAGACCCTTTAAGCAGAATATGCACTCATTCTATTTTTCTATGAAAATTTCACATATCATTAAAGGAAGGACTTATTTATATGAATATATAGCTATACAAATGTTCATTATAATAGCAATAGATAAAACAAGAAAAATGTTGTGGTCCATCTTGGTGTCTAAATACACATACTGTAACTATAGAGTATATATAGAAATATATATGTTATAAATGTAGAAGCTATTATACATGTGGAAGTTGTTAAAAAAGACAGATTAATATGTGGCAATGTGGAAAGATTGTCTGCACATACCTGAAAGCCTCACAGTTAATGTCCAACCAATTTCTAAAGAATATGAACAGCATTTTATTTTCAAAAAATAACTATAATATCATACACATATACATGCATATATAAACATAATTTATGAAGGTTGCACAATAAAGCTTTTGAAGCATTATGATCCCTCATTTTAATTTGAACATCTATTATTTTTATTATACAATAAAATTTATAAAATAATCTTATTTTATTAGGCAATGTGATGATTAGTTATAAACTATTTGAAACAAAATAAGTGTTCTATAGACAGACAAAGAATTAGAAGGCTTTAATAAAGAACACATTTTAAAAATGATTCTTAACTTCTGGAAAACACAGAAGAGATGTTTAACATTCCCACAAGGTGCCACAAAGGAATCATGGCTAGGGTCATTCTGCAAGGCCCATCCTCGTGGGGAATCAATATACTATCCTTCTAGGAAGAGCACAACAATTTACTTATAGTGGTTTATCGAGTGCTTGGCTCAATATGAGTGGACATTTTGTCAATAACATTCTAATGGATGCTATAGATGACAGTTCAATGCTATAAAAATACAAGCTGGAAGGCCATATAATAAAATCTATAGGTCCCAGGCTTCAGAAGATGATTATTTGTACAGGTTCTAAAGAAAAACACTAAGAAATATCTCTTTGCAAGGTCTGATGATTGTTTTCAAGCAAAAAGGCACACATATTTGGTTATATTTATGTGCATTAACGGTATACAGTGGTACATATGTTTATCTTTAAACATTCTAGTAAATAAAAGGTGAAATTAGGAAGCTTTCCTTCATTGGATTAGGCTGGAAGCTTATCAATGTAACCACATTTCCCAATTAACTTAGACAAAACGAAGAATCCACCACCTGAGTATAATTCTGTTTGTTAGAAATAAGAGTCTGAAATGAGAAGGCAATTTGTTCAGTTCTTTGGTCAATTCACATATATCTAGAACAAAGTCTTAAGTGGTCACATGAGCTATATCTGTGCCAACATTCAAGGAAGAATGTTCTTAGAATATGTTCCTAGAAGGCACAGAACTATTGCTCTTTAAGAACTTCCTAAATAGATAAAAAGCTTAGTTTGGAAAGAAATGTAATAACAAGTATTTTTATATTTGAATTCTGAAGCGTTCCTTATTTTCATTTTTTTATTTTCTTTAAAGCTGAATTTATAGTGAAGGATGTGACAAGTAGTAGAGCATTTGCCTCACAAGGTCCTGGATTTATCCTCTGACACTGCTTGCCTATCCCACCCTACCCCACCCCAATGGGAATTGCTTCAAGCCCTGAACACTGCCAAATGTGTTCCTATGTGGGAAGAGATTAAAATTTGTGTGTAAATAGCTCCTAAAGACTAAAATACTGGGAACTACTGGACTTTCCCTGGAGATACGGGTTAAACATTCTTTTTTTTCTTAATAAATATGTCCACTTCCTAGAATGACTGCATTTATTTGCATGACATAAATATATCAGGTGATCTTACCAAAAGTGGAAATTACCACAAACGTGTGGGAGTCAGAGGTTAGGTAAGATAGAGAAGGGAACATGTGTGAATAAATGTCAAAAGGGCTGATACCAACATAGAACTGAGTATTAAATACAGGCAAAAAAAAAATGCACATGATGGCTTCTAAGTGTATGTAGTGCAACCCACAATGTGTAAGAGAAGGAAGAGAGAGAGAGGGAGAGAGAAAAGAGATAAAGAACCTGCCATTTAGGCAGGCTATGGTAGGGGGAGGGAATTGGGGACATTGGTGGTGGGAAATGGGCACTGGTGGAGGGCGGGTGCTGGAACACTACGTGACCAAAACCTCCAAACATGAACAATGTTGTAATTGTATATCTCACGGTGGTATAATAAAATGTTTAATTAAAAAAATAAATATGTCCACTTCCATCTCTGATTCTATTGTTGATGGTGGTGGTTTTATTGTTTTTTTTTCTCTTTTAGCTTTTTGGGTCACATCTGGCAATGCTCAGGGGTTACTCCTGGCTCTGCACTCAGGAATCACTCCTGATGGTTCTCAGGGGACCTTATGGAATACCAGGGATCAAAATTGGATCAGCCATGTGCAAGGAAAATACTCTACATGCTGTACTATTGCTCCAACCCCTTAAATGTTCTATGCTGACCATTAAATCTTCATCTTTAACTCTGGCTCATTCCTTGAAATCTAGAGTATCCGCCTAATTAATAGATGTTTCAAATAAAACCTACCAGAAAATGAATTCAAATTTCCTGCTCATATCACTCTCCCAGTAACTCAAACTACAAATCTGAGTAACTTCTGACTCATATTTCTTCACTGTTTCCTATACTATTCTTAGTAAAATAACGTTAACTATTTATCTCCTCCTAACTATTCCTTGCATAAATAGCTGTCAACTGGTGGGCTCTTTTATTCTTATCCTCTCACCCTTGTCAATATCTTCAAGAGAAGCTAGAATAACCACCTTAAATGTGAAGGTTAATTATTCCATCACATCTTGATGGCTTTACACTACTCTGAGAATAGAATCTAAGTTCCTAGTTCATAATAACTACAATCAATCCTTACTACATCTCATTCTCTACAATCAGGAAATCAAAGGAAACAATTTATTTCACATGATTCAAATGAAGAGGCTGTTATAAAATAACTCCTTTCAGAGGTGTAGACAGAGTTGAGGAAACAAACAGGATGATTAGAAACTCCAAAATAAGGACAGTGGGAAACCATCCGGAGTAAGGAGATTAAATCCAGAACAATCGAATCTTTTTATGATGGCTCATTAGCAGGAGGAAAGAGAAGACATACTTCCTGGTCTCTGTTCCGATCTGATCCCACTAACTGACAAACCTGGGGTTAAAGGACTATAGGTATCAATCCAGCATGAAGTAAGTGAACAAAGAGCTCTAGGCAGTGCATCACGTAAATGGGTAGAAGGGAGGTTAATCAATGAATGTCAGTCTCAACCACGCCATTGTTCCTTTCCTAACTGCTATCTAGCCCCATATTCAGTGCTCTTATGACAGGAGTTTGCACAAGCTTTTTTCTTTCTATGGGTAATCTCTATTTTCACTTTTCACATGATTAGTTCTTCATTCTCTTTGATTTGGATTTGAGTATTCTTATCACCAGATCCAAGTATTTTTATCATCCAATCTAACATCTTGATTAGTTCTTTTTTTTTTTTTTTTTTTTTAGGTCACATCCAGCAATGCTCGGGAGTTACTCCAGGCTCTGCGCTCAGGTATTACTCCTGACATTGCTACGGGATCATATGGGATGCTGGGGATCGAACCCCGCTGGCTGTGTGCAAGGCAAACACCCTACCCATTGTGCTATCGCACTCTGGCCCACATCCTGGTTAGCTCTATACCTGTTTCCTTCAGAGAAATTAATGTTATTTGTAAGCATTGATTTACTTGTTTTCCTCTCTATAATATTAGGACAATATTGATTTGTCCGGTGGTAAATATTACTGAATGAATGTTGGCTAAGTTATATAGAAAAATCACAACTGTCTAGAGATAACAGACCTATATAAGCATCATATAAACTCTAAACTGAGGCAACAATTAAGAAAACTCACTAATTGTTGATACAGCATGATTTTTGGGGGAGGGTCACACCTGGTGATGCCTCAGAGGTTGCTCCTAGTTCTGTACTCAGGAATTACTCCTCACAGTGCTCAAGGGACCATATGGGATGCCAGGGATGGAACCCAGGTTGGCCATGTGCAAGGTAAACACCCTTTCTGCTGGACTATCATTCCAATCCCAATACAGCTTAATTTTTAACATTAAAATGACAAGAAAAGAAAGTCCTTATGCAGAGTAGAAGGTCTACATTGACAGACACTTCACCCCTTGTTTACTTGAAAGAAAAATGTCTATTACAGCACCAAATAGTCTAAAAAGACTATAATTGAATCATTTAAAAGTAAGGCGTATAAAAAAAAAGTAAGGTTTATGCTCATTTCTTCTGCTACTGTTTCTATAGCAATCTCATAAAATCACCTGTTTTGGTCTATGATGCTCCTGGTACTAGAAGATTAAGTCATTTCACATCTTTTTTTCCCTTTTAATTGAGTAAAGGGAACAAAGCTACAGGGTCTAAAGTATGAACATTGTACATTTGTAGATAACATATTTTAGATGTGACAAAGTGGAACTTGTAGAACACAATCTACAGTGGTGACACCTTCCACATGATTGTGTTTTTAAACATTGAAGTACTTTTCTTACACCCTCTGAAAGAGGAACAACAGTTGATCCTAAGTTCCAGAGCAAATCAATCTTCAGAGAAATGACAAGGGCCTATTTGGTTTTTACAAAAAGCTGTACAAAGCTAGCTCTATGGGAAAAGCAGCAGCTCCTGCCCACACCTGTCATCTTGCCAGCAGAGAAATGATGCAGCGTCACAGTTTCAAAAGAACTTGATAGTGCTAAATTTCAGGTAGACGGTCTGAGTTGAGAACTCTGGGAACGTTTTGGAATGGGAGCAGGCAGATTTCCATTTCTGTCTGAAGGCACAGCTGCCCCCAGGCATACCAACACCCTCCAAGGTAGAAACATAAAAGCTCCACAACTGAACTTCATCAAACTGACAAACTACCAAATTGTTCCAGATCTATAGCTCCTAGATTGCACAGCCGTGATACTCAAAATTACATAGTACTGTCAGCCCCTCATTCAAGATGGCCACAGTGGCTTCTCTTGAAGATATTGACAGGAGTGAGATGATAACAATGAAAGAAGTGACCAGTTGGTAGCGCTACTCATGCAAGGATCAGAGCAATCTGAGGAAAGTTGTAGAGAAGTCTACAGAGCTCAATAAGCCTAAACAAGAACACAGAAGGCTCAACTAGCACTAACTAGCACAGTAGATCTCCAAGCAGTGACTTTAGTAACATCATTGCAATATATAGCAATTATCACATATTGAGTTTTATTCATCTCAGTCTTGATAATTCCATTTGCTTTTGATTTATAACAAGCAATATGAAATAAATTTATTTGTGCCTACAAGGGGTAGGCTGAGTGGTGGGTGGGAAACTGGGGACATTGGTTGGAAGGAAGGGACCACTGGTGGTGGGACTGGTTTTGGAACATTTAATGCCTGAAACAACTGTATTATGAATGACGTGGTAAATCATGATCTTATAAAAACTCAACCTTTACCCTCACATAAGCACATTATTATTATTATTATTATTATTTATTATTATTATTATTGTGTCATCCTTGCGCAGGGGCCATGCTAATCTTTTCTGTATCGCTCCAATTTTTTTAGTATATGTGCTGCCAAAGCAAGCAGAGCCTGGCAAGCTACCCATGTCGTATTTGACATGCCAAATACCAGTAACAATTATAGACCTCGCTCCCATGACCCAAGGAATGGTTTGAGACTCTTGATGTTCCTGGGGGGGGATGATGCCCTTGGCTATCTCGCATGTGACAGGACGAATTGAGATGTTACTGGTGCCTGTTCGAGCACATCAATGATATACAGGAAGACAGTGATACAGTGATCATTATCATCATCATCATCATCATCATCATCATCATCATCTGGAAAAGGCACTTCCACTTATAATTAATTCAACAGGGCTGGAGCGACAGTATAGCAGGTAGGTTGCAGGACTTGCATAGGGCTGACTCAGGGCTCCCACAGCCTCACAGTAGTGATCCCTGAGCAAAGAGCCAGGAGTATACCCTGAGCACCACTGACATTCATTTGAAAAGGTACACCTCATCATCTAAATAGTTAATAGAGATTAAAATAAAATTTGAGTTTGGTCAAGAGAGTGAGTCATAAAATACCCCAATTCTGGAAGAAATTAAAAGTGGAAGTACTGGTAGGAAAGGAAAGAGTAGCAGAGGGTCCAGAAAAAAAATGGAAACCAAAGAGTGGATGAGAAAGAATGCTGCCAAGTCATCTGGTAACTGCTACCATGTGAGTGATGATGTCATGGTCTTTGTTGAAGGAGCAAGAGCAGCACTTCTGGATGGTCAAAGCTGTTACCACAACCATCACCTGATGACCTCAAGAGAGCAACAAGAAAGAGGACAATGCTGGAGTCCAAGAAGGTCTGTCTTTAAATCCTAGTTCTTATACTAACTGTATGTGAAATAGACAAGTTTGTGAATGCAACCTATAAAATGGGGCTAAAACTTCAATTGCACAGTTACTCTGAAAACAGATGGTTGAGTTACTTAATATGATTTGCACTTATTTCAAACCAAACACTTGCTGTCCTTCCTTTGCTTGATACTTAAATTGAATCAAATGAACAACAATTGGCAATTCTCGGCTCTAAACTCCCATATCAATGTACACAAACCAACAGTTAGAAAGGAAGCTGAAGTCAATATTTTTTACAAGCAACAATAATGATTAAATCAGAAAAGCTTAGACGGGTAATAGCAATCACCCTAGGAAACACTGGATAAACAACACCCAGGAAATGCTAATGTGCTTGGAGCTGGTAAACTGATACCAAAATCTTTGTGGGTATCCTGTATGCCATAAATGGTGTGCCCTGAAAATACTAAGGGCTTATTTGCCATATAACAAGACCCTATGGGTATAAAAATTCTTAACAAAGTTAATTTTCACATCAAGACTTTACAGTTTCTTGTCTGATGTCTGGGGTAGCAAAGACAAAAATAGTTAGTGGGTGGAAAATGACACCAATAACATAATATGAAACTTGTTCCTCTTTTCAAGGAAGCTGCCTCAGGCGTTCCCCATTGCCCCTTCCTACTCTACCTGGTGCTAAAACCAGCTGGAAATTAGTCTAAGTAACTGAAAGATGCCTAACATGATGGGTGTACAAAATAAGGGTGACCTGCTGCCAAACCGCAATTTTACTCAAATAAACTCTGGCCTCCTCCTCCTCTTTCTCCTCCCAGGAACTAAATTGGGGGAAGACCTGGGAAATTACTTCCTGAATGAATGAAATCCAAGAGGAAAGGATTTCGTAGAATCATTGAGATACATAGAAAATGGCAGGATCTGAATGACTTCTTTGTTCTGGGATAAAAGAAGGGAGAGAAAATAAAAGAGGAATAAAGGGTCATAACATTTATCTTCTATTCTTCCCAGTTCTCAATGTTATCTCACCACTTCTGCTTCCCCATTCATTCCTTCATTCTAGTACCTGATCTTAATCTGCATCCTTTAAGCTCTGGATGCCAAAGGCTTTTCCAAAGAGTTTCAGGTTTTTTCAGGTTACAAATCTCAGTGAAAAGAAAAAACTAAAGTAAAGGGCACAGTTCTTGGGGAAGGGGGAAGTGTCTAATAGTTGAAAGGCTTATTATCCACAGATATGAGTGTTAAGGAAAGCTCTACTGAACTGAGGAAATGGCTCAAAGGGCAAATGTGTGCATGCTGCAAATGCGGGAGCCCTGGACCCATGCCTCAAATATGGTCAGGCATTGTCCTAGAGCACAGCATCAGGCATAGCTCCTGAGCAGTGTTAGGTGTCCCCCCTCCAGAAGAAAAATCTTACGCTGTTAACAAAAACAAAGCAATATAGGAGAGATATTTCTGGACTTGGAAATGTACTGGTACTTCTAATGTAGGTATTTCAAAGACTATATACTGAGAAGCATGGCTGACTTCAACAGAAAAGTACTTTGGCTTTTGTTCTCAGCAATCCCTATCTCTTCTTGGCTAAACTCTGAAATGTTCACTCTAATGCCAGATCCCAAAGGATTCTTGCTTTAGTTTTTTTTTTTTTTTTTGGGTCACACCTGGTCATGCTTAGGGGTTACTCCTGGCTCTGCACCCAGGAGGAGTTACTCCTGGCGGTGCTCGGGGCACCGTATGGGATGCAGGGAAACCCTGGTGGGCTGCCTGCAAGGCAATCACCCTCCCTGCTGTACTATGGCTCCTGCCCTTTGCTTTAGTTAATTAAGCTTAACCTTAACCAGAACTTTTTATTACTCCTAGTGACAGTGGTAATGCTAAGCTAAACCAAATGCCTTATGTCCAGGGATAAATATCGAGATTAGTGCCTCAGATATCTCTCGTGATCAAAAACTTGCTTCTTTGGAGCCAGAGGCAAGACTGATAGGGTCCATTAGATGAATAATTACAAAACCAGCAACTCAACTAAAGTGGGAATGGTGTGGTAGTTAAGAGAGCTGGCTCTGTATAGTTACACTGCCTGAACACAAATCTGGACTGTCACTTATTAGCTATAGTAAAGTGAACACCTTAAGGCTCCCTCTGCTTAATTTCCTCACTGACTAGTAGGAACAAAAGTAGAATGACTCTACTGGTAGAAAAGTGATAATATATGTAAAGTGCTTATTGAAAATAGGCATTATATAGTAAAACAAGGCGTTATTGATGTGTAAACTGCTACTTGTTTAATTATGTTAATATATCAGGACTGAATGACACTGCAAAGTATATAAAATAGAAATATCCAACTCCTTGAGCATAACCAAAGTTCCTGAGAAATGAACCACTTCTGCTATTCTGCCATTGTAGAAAAAAGGAGGACTTTCGGTCCCATAAGTATGAAATTCAGGTTCTAAACTTCTATAATACAATGCCATCTCTGCTTCCAGTCTGCTATCTAAAGTATATTGATTTCCCCTTAAGCAACAGCACCAAGTTCCTACATTTAGGCTGTCAAAAATTTAACTATGAACCGAGTGAGTCTAGCTTTGCCAAAGGCTTGTTGAGATGTCTAATATTCTGAACTATATTATATTTCCTCCCTAAAGAAAGAGCTTCACAAAGTTGAGATTTAAACCTTAGTCCTAGGGATTTTTTTCCTCTTTCTTTTCCTTCCTTTTTTTATTTTATGGAGAATCAATATAAGAAAAATCCCTTGGAAGAAAACTGTCTTTTCCAACAATTTTACTCTAGATGGCAAGTAGGTTTCCCCTTATGAAATATCCATTGAGTGTTAGGACTATCTGGAGTGCTCTGTTCAGGCCTGAAAGGTTGCTGTGATCCATGAGCACTGTCTGCTATGCATACCAAGGAGAAAGTATGTCTGTGACATGTTTATCCACGCTACCATTGAAAGAGTTGAAAGTCTGGTGCATTTTATTTGTACTACGTATAAGGACCTCTAAAAGTATACTTTCACTTCTCATATTCAATGTCCTATCCCTCTCACACTGTCCAGTTGCCTGTGACAAGATGTCCTCCTCTTACAATCATGTAGCTCTCAGAATCTGAAAATAAGGTTATCTGAAATCTTACTAACATCTATTCACAAAGGATGAGAATAGAAGACTATCTTTATCAAACCAGGGCCAAATAACTAACTAAATTTAATAGGGCAAAAAGTCTGGTAGAGGCTAGATAACATAAATGAAGGTTAAGCCTGATTAATGGCAATAAGAAAAGGCAGGTGAGAGAAGAAGTGAACAGAAAGGAGCCAGAGGGAGGTAAAAAGCATTTGAAGAAAAATATTCTAAACATGGATCATTAGGAAAATGATGGTGCTTCAGATAGTTCAAAATCATTGCAGTTCTTGAAAAAAAATCATTACCAGAACTATTTTAGTGACATTAACTTGTCAACGTGGCCATCTGTGGGATGGTGAGGCAACTGGGTGGTTTTCATGGACCAGTCTTTACAGTCTTTAAAATAGCTACCCCTGCCACGAGGAAGCTGTTTGCAAGTTTTCTTTGCCAATCATGAACCTAGTTAATCCCACTTTTCTTGCCATTTTAATTTTCTAGAGATTACTAACTAAAAACAGATTTTGTGTATGATAAATTATTTCTAATCCAACAAAGAAAACATGTATTTCTTAAAGCACAAAAGTCATTTAATTTAGAGCAATGTCATAACTTACAGTTCAGTATTATTTATTTTTTTTAGCCTTGCCAGTCACCTTGAGTAGCTCCAGTGAAAGTACTTTTTGGCGTTGTGTAACCTGACTTACATAATTTTTTGTTTACAAGGTTATTCATCATTGGATTTAAGTCATACAATATTAATATCCAACCTTTTGCAAGTGTGCATTTCCCGCAACCAGTGTCCCCAGTTTCCCTCCCGCAATCCCCCCTACTTGCCTCCCCACTGCCATGCCCCCAGTCTGCCTCTATGGCAGGCTGTTTTAAAATTTTATTTGAAAAATTTACAAAAATTTTATATCAAAATATAATAGATAAACATAAAAGGCTGTCTATTCTTGGTCTACTACACTTGATTACTTGACATAAAATATCAAGTATTTCACTATGAAAATTTAATAAAAAAAAAACTAGGGCTAATAGGCAATACAATGGGTAAAAGTCCTTGCCTTCAACACAGTCAACATTTCTTTTTTTTCTCAGCAACTTCCAGGAATGATTCCTGAGCTCAGAACCAAGAGTATGTTGGCTACAGCTGGGTGTGGCTCAAAGCCAAAAACATGAATTTAAACCACAACACATGGAAAAGAAGTTATGGCTTATAAATATTGATGATAGTAACAATAAACCCTGACAAAGGACTTATTCTAGACCCAGCATTATTCTAAGCTCTAATATATTGTTTAATCGCTGAACAACCTATAAAATGTTCCCTATTATTCTCACTTTACAGATGAAGAGAATAAGGTATGGATGGGGCAGTAAATAAAAAGATATGTAGGTAGTGAGTATCAATCAGAATCAGGTTTCAAATCCAAATTTAGAGGACATATACTAGAACCAAGTTGTTTTAACTGGGGATTAGATGGCTCACCTCCAGGATATTTCAAGGGGTCACAGTGAAAAAAGTAATGGAGGCACACTACACAAGATGTGGAGGCCACATGAAGGACAAGGGCGGGGGTAGCTGTGCATAGGAAGGAAACTAGGTCAGAAAGGGGTGATGCTTGGGGAAAGGTAAATAAATACTGATCTAATCTACTATGATGGTTATAGAATATGAAGAAGATTCACATTCTTCATTTTTGACCCAGAAATTATAAGTTATGTGTAAACTTCAATTTCAGAGATGGACTTTGGCTATTTCTGAACTTCATGGTTGCCTCTCAGTTTCCCTTTAGAGTCCTTCATTAGTTAATATGAGGGAAAGGGAAAATACTTGGGAATTTACCAAGTAAGAATTAAGTTGGAGAGGACAAGTTGGTGACAGTATTCTATTATGCTTATTCTACTAGAGTTTCTAGTTACATACATAACACTTCTATTCTGAAAAGTCCAAAAGAACTTCTTGAACAAGTCATCATAATTGTTACAGACTTTCTACACCTTCCATCCTGACACATATTTGTTAGGCGTCTAGGAATTATCACTGTTTTTTGAACTGTGCACTTACTGATGAGGGCTCAGCTTCCTGAGTTAGTTTCTGATACATTTCACCAGAGGGTCTGGGTATAATTATTCTGAGCCCCACAGCCCTATTAAAACCACACATCAACACCAAAAGAAAATTTGGAGGATGCAAAATTGTCATACTGTAAAGATAAATTAGCCTAATGACATGAAAAGACATGCCAAATCATATCAACCTTAGAGGGGTTGGCCTTGCAAGATTTAATTACCTCACAGTTGAGGAGTAATTTGAAGCTTAAAATTATAGTTATTTAGCGACTTCAATAGCTCATCATTTCACTTTATTACTCTACAATATGAAGCTGACTTCCATGGGAAAAATAATTAGAATTAAAAAAAAAAAAAACGCTGACAGAAAAGCAAAAAAAAGGAGTTGAAAGAAAACCAGTTTGGAAGTCATACAGTCTTGCTAAATCGCCACAGGTCTGATGCTAAACTATAAGTAAACTTCTCTGATCATGTTTTCTCACCTATAAGTTATCAGTCAAATAAAAAATTAGGAGTACTTGGAAAAAACCGGTATAATTACTTAATAAATTTTGGTTTCTTTATCATAATTTTTTTTCTCTCCAAAAAACTTAAGAGTGCTCATTTTCAAACACATTTCGCTTCATCTCTATTCTTGGTTTTAGAATTCATAACAGCCTCAATTGCTGCAACAACTGAAGACAATTAGAAAGATAATCAGGTGTAGAGACAAGAACTCAAGGACTGGAGCACATGTTTTATGTTCTGAAGCTCTGGGTGAGAGCCCCAACATCACATGGTCCTTAAGCACTAACTTGTGAGTAAATTGTGAGCACTGGATCCCCAAACGCCAACAGGCTTGGCCTCAAAACAAACAAAAATGACAGTCACCAATACTATTCTCCTAATACAGAATAAAATCCAAAAACCTGTGTTTATTCTTCTAGATTCATCTGATACCACTTTCCAACTTACTCCTAAATTCTCTAGTGAAACAAATACTTCAGTCATAATGGCCTTCATACACTTAAAACTTGCTCTCTAATTCCTTTCTTACTTTTCATGAATTTCAACTTGTTCTTTCTGATCTTTATGAAGCATCACCTCAGGGTGGAACAGTAGCACTGCATATCAAACTACTGTAAACCATGATAATCAATCAAGAGAAATGTGTTTTTTAAAAAGGAAGCATCACCTATAATACCCGTGTTATTCTGTAAGACAAAAGAAATAACTAAAATCTACTTGAATATTACATATAGTTTGGTCAGTGTCTGGCTGAGTGGTAGAGCATATGCAACATGTGAGGATCTAGGAGTGATGCCCTTCACTGCCAAAAAAAAAAACATAAAAAGCAAACAAACCATACATCAAAATGCAGGAAAACTATTAGAAATGCATCGTTTCTATTAGCATTTATCCCAAAATGCATCCTATTTATGAATTCCCTAAAGAAATAAATTATGACTTATTCATATTACATCTCAAGAGTTTATAAAATAGTTTCTGACAGATTAATGGTCTAAGATATTGAGTAGATACTAAATAAAAGAATGTTCTAGAAGCTTCCCAATTAGCTTATTATTATTCCCATTTTATAAATGATATCAATTCTTAGCAAGCTAGGAAAACAGCACAAGAATTCGTGGCAGGACTATATTTTCAAATCCTTATCAATCAAAATAGGTTGACTTACAATAATGTGAAAAATCATCAAATCTTAGAAGCTTAACATAACAGCAAAAAAAAAAAAGGTGTCTTATTTACATAGGGGTTTCCAGGGGGCTCTAGTAATTTAATTCAAGAGTCCAGGACAGTGTCTCTTCCATATTAATCAGGGCATGAAACGGGAATAGGGCTCCTGGCACATTAATTTCTAAGCTTTCTTGAAAGGTAAAATGTCATTTTTTGGTCAATTTAATAAAGGAGTAGTGAAAGTAAAATTATACCACATGCTTTGACGGGAACATCTAATATATGGAAATAATACCAATGACTATCTGTGGTATAGAAAGAAAAACATATTTGGACTTTGTCTTTGGTGCCTGAAACAGAATTCCTAAAACCCTTTGAAATTTCTAGTAGGTTAAGTTTTGGGCCGGAGAGATAGCACAGAGGGTAAAGTGCTAGCATTTACACAGTAGACCTAAATTCAATTCCACACACTTCAAATGGTCCCCCTAACACTGCCAGGAATGATCCCTAAGCACACAGCCAGTTATAAGACCTAAGCACAAGACAGATGTGACCTCCAAACTAAAATACAAACAAACAAGCAAATAACCCCTCTTCCTTCTAAACTTGCTTAACTTTAGGCTAATAATGAGACTCTTGGTGGAGCATTTCAGGATAAGGCTTGTTGCAGGAAAAACTAACCGTATGTTTAAAGATCTAGAAGCTATAAGCACCAGTGGTCAATAATATCCAAAGGTACATGCTTCATGAATGTCTATAACGTCCCTGAATCACCAGGTTCAGAGAATTTTTTGGGTTTTTGAACACATCAAGGTGCCTAGAAGGTGCTAGCTGGAAATGCTGTATCCTTCTGCCATATTTCTCTAAGTACTCTTCCATTTAGTCATTCATGGTATGCATCCTTTATAACAAATTAAGCACTTTTTAAAGCTCTGTGAGTTGCTTTAGCAATTGCTGAGTGTGTGTGTGTGTGTGTGTGTGTGTGTGAGTGTGTGTACGTGTGAAATGGCAACTTCCAATTTATACATTAGGTTAAATCCCTCAATTTTTCTCTGCAGCTGACATCTGAACTCTCAACGTGTGGAGTTTAATGCTAATAAAAGTTAGTATCAGAACTAAATTTAGTTAGTTGTGAAGCAACTGTTGAGACCCAGTTGGCATTAATAATCTGAGACTTTCATGTATCATTTACACTCCAAGATTTAGAGCATCATAGATTCTTTATATACTTATATTCATGAATAAAGAATCACTGCATTAAGTTATTTACTGTTTCACCTCTATACTTCAGTTGACCCTAAACTGGAAATATGTATGTGCGCTAGTAATATTTACTTCAAATTTTCTTTTCACCTTTCGTATGTTCTAAATCACTGTTGTAATGAAAGCTTTAGGTGGGAAATGTACACTGGTGAAAGGACAGGTGTTGGAACATTTTAGGAGTCAAACCCATTTTAGGAGTAAAACCCAATAAACTTTGTAACTGAGGAAACAGTTAAATAAAACTTCATCAGTGTAACCACCTTCCATCCCTTAACCACCTTCCGTCCCTCCTTTCAGACCCCATCTCCCAAACTCACTTTTGTGGATCAGTTGTTACATTGTGTTATCTTTGGCTCTTTGATGCTATCTTGCTGTGTATCACTGATGATGAGTGTGGTGTGCAAGTAGGTACATGTAAAACCATCATTAACAATACTTAAATCACAGTACCTTAATAAATTAAAATGAATAGAAAATAGTGGAAAATAGGTAAAAATTCCTTCATTTTTTAGAAAGGAATTATTATTTTTCAAATAGAAGCCTAAAGAAGAAATAGTAATTTTTCCAAGAGAGTATTGATAACTGTGATTCTACATATTACTATAACATCTTCCAAAGTTGTAATGAATTTTTCATAAAGAATCTTTTCTAAAATAATTGTGCTTATTCTGTGCTTTTTATTAATTAGTCAATGATTTTTTTTTTTTGGTTCTGGGGCTACATGTGGCTGTGCAAAGGGGTTAGTTTGGCTCAGTACTCAGGCGTCACTTCCAGCTTCAGTGCCTGGGGGACCATCTGGTATCAGGGATTGAACCCAGGTCTCAATCCTTCAATTTTTCTCAAGCAAATCATGCATTTAGCCAGCTTAGCTATCTCTCTGTTCCTAATATTCTGTACTTAAAAAGTCATTTTATTAAACTTAAATAAAAATGGTATTAACTACGCATTACACTGTAACGAGAGTCAAAATTAATGATACTGCAGCATATGTAAGAAAAAGTTGTGAATAAAAGGTCAGTGAGAATTTTAATGTTTTTCATCACTCAAATCAATGAAAAATTGAAATTCACATCATGTTTATCATTTCCTGTCATAGATTTACTGTTACTAAAATCAAGACTAGCTTGAAAATTTAGTTTATGATGTAAAAACCCTCAGAATCCAGGTCATTCAACCAGAATTGGCTTTGATATACTATACAAGAGCAGTATATCTTATATAAAGAAAGCAAACATACAGAATTAAGATAGTTAGGAAGCCAAAGTACTGAGTAAGAACATGCTGTTTTTAGAATTTTTTGCTAATGATGATTACATTTAATTCTTCCTAGAGTTTCACTAGATACAGCATTACTCATATCCTGTCTTTAAGAGGTATTCAGAATCACTGAAGGATACAAACACGACACTGTTAGTAACTTATAATCAAATATTTCAGGATATATTAATGATGGCTTCTGGACATTTTCCACTCCTATAAGGAAAATGAAATTTTATAAATAAGTGTTGCATAAAAATACATTAAAATTAATGTATAAACACAAAAGAAAGCTTGATTTGTATAGTACTTGCAATACAATAGACCAGAATTTAATTGATGTTTTATAAGATTGTTTTTTATATTGGAAGTAAAATTATTTTCACAATGTGTATGAAATTTTCAAATAGTTTTTTTCAGATCATGGAAAAAAATATTTTATTAATGTTTATCATATTTGGTGTCATTTGAGTGAGAATAAGATATATGAGTTTATTGAGTCCTTATTATCAAAGCGCAGGCAAGGCATGATGTATAACAGAAATGGAAAGAATAATAACCTCTGAGAAAGGTATTAGTCAAGAGTTTCAAAAGGCGCTAATCCTGTGTATAATGTATTAAAAATAATAGATTGAAGAAGTTTGCATCAGAAGGAACTCCCAAAGGAATTTAATGCCTGAGAACTGCTTATAGGGTACTAACAGAAAACATATCATAAAGTCAGCAGTACACGAAATGTATTTGTTTTTTAGTTTTTTTTTTTTTGGGGGTCACACCCTGCGATGCTCAGGGGTTTCTCCTGGCTCTTCACTCAGGAATTACTCCTGGCGGTGCTCGGGGACCATATGGGATGCCGGGATCGAACCCAGGCCAGCACGGGCCGGCTGCGTGCAAGGCAAACGCCCTACCTGCTGGGCTATGAAATGTATTTTGTGTTCTCACAGTGCCCTGGGAACTCTGAACATACAGCCATGAACAGCCCTCAAATAGATGCTGGGAGAATGTGGTATGATAGGCGATAAAGAAATTAACTCAAAATAGGTATAAATACTGTCACAAGTACATTAAAAAGAAATGACGTTTCCCCCTTGGCAGTCATTTCTGTATTCTTCCACTAATAAATAAACAGCAGTAGTAAAGACCTACAGCATCTATGACTAGTGATGAGTTCTTTAAAATGACTGGTATGAGGTACTACATGAAATAAATTGCAGCTTTGACCTGCTAGAATGTTCTTTCCAGGCCTTCACAGATATTTCTCATCATTTAAATCACAGCTTAAATGTTACTTTTACTTATTTATCCATTTATTTAGTGGGGAGGTGGATGTAAGTAAGCCAGAGTAGAGATGCTTAGGGCTTACTCTTGACTTTGCTCAGTGATAAATCCTGGCAGTGCTTGGGTGTCATATGTGCTAGGGATTGAACTGGGATTGGTTGCATGGAAGGCAAGTACCTCAAGCCCATACCGTCACCCTGGCCCCTCAAACATTACTCTACAAGTGCTTATCTTGATCACTTTTCTCAAAGGTACATTTTTTCTGTGTTCCTAATTATTAGAGTATTTACTCTATAATCCTAGTGTTTATTTATTTACTTAACCTGCTTTTCTTTCCAATCTCCTACCTAACTTCAGAAACATGAAGACTTTGCCACTATCTTGGCAATAGTAGGCACTAATAAATACTTAAGTGAATAAATAAACATATTAAAAGTATATTTTCTAACTACACATTCACAAATAATGAATTGATAAGTAGTTTTTAAAAGAAGAAATCTGTGATAATTTCTATATCTTTAGGTCTATACAATGTGAAGTTCAATAAAAAATTACTTATTTCTATGGTATGTATTTACATACCATGAGCTTGTTATTCGCCCATGACCCAGAATCTTACATATAATTTTGATACTGCTTTGATATTTAAGTATGTAATTTCTGGAGTAAATACCTGGACAGTGTACTGACCCGTTTAGGATTATCATAGAACATGGGGAGAGATATAGTCCCAACTATGCTCTGATACTATATACATAAGCTAAATGGCATATTGCTCTAAGATAAGCAAGAAATCAATTAGAAAAATCATGGCATGAACCACTTGGTTCTTCAAATAGTCTAAGAAATTATAATTGACACTAGCCTCATTTAAATTCTTAGATTTTTTCCCATCTACTATGGAAAAAAAAGTGCTGGTGGTGTCACTTTTGCCTACCCCGAATCAGGCAGTAAATACAGGAAAAAAGGACTGCATTTATAAATTTAGCACAACCATTATTAAGATGTAACTAAAAAGGATTACAGTAATCAAGAGTAAAATTTGTTGCCCTTAATGCATGAAATCTTTCCCCTTTAAGTTTCATCAGTAAATGCTCGATATGAGAGCCTTCTACTGAGAGTATAGGACCTACACAGCAGAGCCTGGCAAGCTACTCATGTTTTATTTGTTATGCCAAAAACTAGTAACAATTATGGACCTCAATTCCATGATCTGAAGAATGGTTTGAGGCTTTCCTGTCCCTGGAGCAAGCAGATGCCCTTGGGCTACACTTGCTTGTGACAGGACGTATGTTACTGGTGCCTGCTCGAGCAAATCAATGAACAACGGAAAGACAGTGATAGTGATACAGTGAATGCATGAAAATATTGTTTTTTAATTACGTTATGTTAAAGGCATCATATCCATCCCATCCATCCATCCATCCATCCATCCATCCATCCATCCATCCATCCATCCATCCATCCATCCATCCATCCATCCACCATCCATCCATCCATCCATCCATCCATCCATCCATCCATCCATCCATCCATCCAACCATCCATCCATCCATCCATCCACCACCATCCACCATCCATCCATCCATCCATCCATCCATCCATCCATCCATCCATCCATCCATCCATCCATCCATCCATCCATCCATCCATCCATCCATCCATCCAAACTTTTATTCAGTTTGATGACCCAAAGGAAAGGTTTTCAGTTTTTTTTTTTTTTTTGGGGGAGAGTCAGTACTTAATCCTGACTTTTTGTTCAGGAGTTACTTGGGTGATACTCAGAGCACCCTAATCCTAAGTGATGCCAAGGATTGTAAGGAGGCCAGTTTCATGAAAAGCAAGTGCCTTAAGACCTGGACAACCTTTTTGGACCTCAAAGCACCCCTCCCTTTTTTTCTGGTGCAGTGGATTGATTTCATGGGCTCACACATATAAGAGAAACATGAAAGAGAAGTGCTCTACTGAATCATTATATAACCAACCCCAAACAGAGTCTTTTGTCAACAGGCAAAATACAATAAAAGTATATTTAATTTATATATTTTTTGCTCTGTAAGACATATATCATTTAACCTCTCTAGATCAGTTTTCCAGGATAGAGCTCTTTATTTTAGTTTTATAATGATTTGAAAATTAAAATCTGATCATAAATGTCAGGGGACATTTTCCATGCTAAGAATGAAGAAATTTAAATATGAAAATATGAGCTAACCATATATTTTGAATCCAACAAAAATGATGCATATCCCATAAAGACATTTTTCTGGGGGAAGCAATACCCTGTGGTATTCAGGGCTTACTCCTAGGCCTGAAGTCAGAGATCGCTTGTGGTGGGCCTTGGATAAAAGGTATGTGATATCACGATAGAACCTGGGTTAACTGCATGCAAACCAAGCACTTTAACCAGTGTATTATTACTCTAACTACACCCCCCCAAAAAAAGACATTTTTTAAGAAACTATGGAACTAGTCCTAAAATTAACAATAACCTTTGACATAAAAGAGAGTTTGGGACATAATCCAGAAAACTTTTGTTAAGAACTGTGGATTCTGAAATAGAAATCCAGTTCAGTGTAATGAACTGAAACACAGAAAGATGTTTATTCCCAAGCTGGTCTTAATATGCTGCTGAACTTTTTGGAAATAGCTTCTCCAGCTACTTTCACGATGAATTTTTGAGGAGACACTTGTACTCCTCTCTAACGTCCTTTCCTACTTTTCCATTAATAAAATCTATTTTCCTAGGTGACTATAAGGAAAAAAAATAGAGAAAAATACACACATATGCACATGCATGTGACTTTAAGACACTAAGCTTAATTTATTGACCATTTTAAGGAACGGGTTTTGCAACCCTCCCTCCCTCCTCTTTCTTCCCCTGTCTCTCCTTGCATTACTCTATTTTTTTATTGGGGGCAGGGAAGAAGATGCTAGATTCTGTGGTACTCAGGGTTTATTCCATTTCAGAGCTTAGGGGGTCACCCCTAGATGAATACTTGGGGAACCATCACTTGATCACTTAAATCCGTTATTCATCGATTTGCTCGAGCGGGCGCCAGTAACATTTCCATTGGACTCTATCACATGCCAATGTAGCCCAATGCATCTGGTTGATTCAGGAATATGAAGAGCCTCAAACCGTCCCTTCAGGGTCTTTACAAGGAAGTCTGACCATCTTGTAGATGGGCGGCCACATGATCTTTTGACATCCCGTGGGATCCAGTCAGTAACGGCTCTAGTCCAGCGGTTGTCTCCAAATCGCTTTACATGTCCAACACATCTGATTTTCGATGCCTTGGCAAACGAGACAGCATCCCTGTTTTTGGAATAGCGACAGAGGTCAGAATTCCAATTCCTTCTCTCCCTTGAGTGAGGCTTGATATTCCAAGAATAGCTCTTTCGATTCCTCTCTAGGAGACCGAATAGCATGAAACTCTTCAGCGCCACCCTCGAGAACATCATGAGACAATTAGAATGGGAAGGAATGGGAGTGAAGATAGATGGTCGGCAACTACACCACCTCCACTTCGCTGATGACATCGTTCTAATAACACCAAACATTAGCCAAGCGGCACAAATGCTGGCGGACTTTGACTGAGAATGTGGAAAGATAGGTCTACAGCTGAATCTGAAGAAAACTATGTTCATGAAAAATGAACTAGTTCCTGAGGCCCCATTCACTCTCAATGGAACAAACATCTCTGAATGCAGCAGTTATATGTACCTAGGTCGAGAAGTCAACATGATGAACGACCTAAAACCCGAGCTGCGCAGGAGGAAGAGAGCAGCATGGAATGCCCTCAAAGGCATCGAAGAAATAGCTAAAAGGACAAAGAATCTCTGGCTCCGGGCACATCTCTTCGACTCCACCGTTCTCCCTGCATTAACATATGCCTCAGAGACCTGGGCCCCTACGAAAGCAGGATAAGAACGCTATTTGGGTCTCCCAGAGAGGAATCCAAAGAGCTATGCTAGGAATATCACGCCTCACTCAAGTGAGAGAAGGAATCTGGGGAACCACTGAACCTGGGTCTCCTACATGCAATCTGAGGCAAATTCCAGTACCAGAATTTTTAACCTTTTTCCCTTCTTTCTTATTTTCTCTCTTCTTTCTCTCACTTTCTTTGACCCCAAGGCCTCACATATGCCACCCAAGAGAACTACACCTGCCACTCCTGGCCTGAAATTTTGCCTTTCCTTAAAGCATGCACTGTTCTTCGGGTGCACAGGTCTTTACTGCCTGTTTCTGAAATTCATTACACATGGCTGAAGCTGAAAGTACCAGAAGCTGGATAAGTGGGACATTACTAATCTTCTATTATTCTGATAAGAATTCTGTGAGGAAAGGCATATGCCATTATTCTCTTTCTTCTGTTTTAATGGGGAAACTGCAACATGCAAAAGAAGTTAAGTAACTTGCCCAAGGCACCAAGGAAATTAGTGTTAGAGAATGCAGGCTTTTAAAACCCTCCTTTTCCCAACATAACATTCCCTCTGTTCAAGTCTTTCTCACAAATATTTTATTGAGGTAGGATATCTATATCTTACTGCATTTTATGGATATGCATTTCCAGACACCTCAACCAAATCATCAAATTATCATTTCCTATTATGTTTCCTTTGAAATGTCAGCTTTTAAAGTGATACCCATAAATCTTTCAAACATGAATTAGTAGAAAGAAGAGAGAAAGGATTATTGGAAACAGAAAAATTATGAATATCCATGACTCTGCTTGGATAAAGAATTAAAAGATTAAAACAAAACAAAACAAAAAGCCAGTCCTGGGGAGGGGCAAGTTCTTTTTGACTGGCAGTGTTCTGCCTCTTTGCCTCTTTCTGCAGGGGGAGCTATGGTACTATTGGTTAGGGTAACAAGAAGGCTATTAAGGGAAAAATAACAATTCCTTTCTAGGATATCCATTTCCCTTTGCATTTTCAGATGGTGCTTTTCTGTATTTGAAAGCTGTCTTCTCTGTGCCCCCAGAAACTTCAAGCCGCACTACCTGCATCCCCTTTTCTTCTGGAATGACAGTTACCACCTTCAATGTGCATCCTTATGATGCCATTTTGAGAGGGGTATTAGGAAATATAGATGCACAAAGCAGCCTGCTTTCCTTTCATCACTCAAAAAGCTCTCTCCATAATCTACCAAAACTACTTTTTAGCTTAAAAAAAATCTCCAGCAATGGAAAATTTTACAGAACAGCCACAAGTACAATCTTTAAATTTCAACTGCAATGCATCACTGATTATTACTATCTCTCCTAAAAATTACTATTTGTAAAAGTTAAAATAAAAAACATTTTACTCAATATTATGGATTCAAACTATTAAAAGGAGGGTAAGTAATTTTGAGTATGAAAGTAATATATCTTTGAGGAAATATAGGAGATTAAAGTACCTCACCTTTACATAGGGATCAGTGTCTAATCTTTCTGTAAGAGTTTATGTGTCAATTTGAGTGGACTACACTGTGCCAAAATTTTCTGTTAAATATTATTCTAGATATGTCTGTGAAGGTATTTCTAGATGAAATTAACATGTAGAGTGATATAATAACCAAAATGGGTAGGTCTCATCCAGTCCCTGGGAAGCCTACAAAGAAGGAAAAGTGAAATACAAGGAATTTCTTCCTTCTGCCTATCACTGAGTCAGCATGTAGGTTTTGTGTCTCCCAGTTCAGACCAAACAGATTAGCACTGCTGCTTATTCCACCTCTCAGGACTTGGATTAGAACTATACCATGCCTTGTCCATGGAACTGAGTAACTGGGACTTTTTCCCCCTATGGACTTTTATTATCTATCTATCTGTCTTTCTGTCTGTCTGTCTATCTAGCTATCATCTATCTTTCTGTCTGTCTATCTATCTATCATCTATCTATCTATCTATCTCTCTCTCTCTCTCTATCTATCTATCTATCTATCTATCTATCTATCTATCTATCTATCTATCTATCTAACTCTCTATCTCTCTATCTATCTCTCTATCCATCTCTCCCTCTACCTACCTACCTACCTTGCCTGCCTACCCTCCCTGACTGCCAGCCTGCCCGCCCTGCCCGCCCGCCCAGCCTGCCCGCCCACCTGCCCAGCCTGCCCTGCCTGCCTGTCTATCTCTCTATTTATCTTTGAAACACTGTGAGACAGACCATTGCAAAGCTGTTCATGATTGGGTTTCAGTCCTACAGTGTTCCAACACCTATCCCTCCACCAGTATATACTGATCAGCACCATTATCCCAAGTTTCCCTCGCACCCACCCCAACCTGTCTCTATGGAAGACACCTCTCTCCCTCTCTCTTTCTCTTTCTGCCTGCCCCCTTGCTCATTGTAGTTTGCAATAAAGACACTGAAGGGTTATCATGTATATCCCTTTACCTACTTTCAATACTCACTACTAGTCTAGTGTTACCATTTTCAACTATAACCGTCAAACTAGTCCTTCTTTATCTTATCTACCCTCTGCCCTCCACACACTTGTGGTAGACTGTAACCAGCCTGAGAGTACATGCATCCAGATCGAAGAGGCTTAAAGGTATACCAGCTAAAAGAGATTAAAAAAAAATACTCCAAGACACATCCTAATTAGAACTACAAAACCACAGTTAGCGAAACAATACTGAAGGCAGCAAAACAAAGAATGAAATTATATACATAGGAGCATCCTTAAGATTTATAGCAGATTCACTATATCACTTTTTTTCTCATTGTTCATCGATTTGCTCGAGTGGACACTAGTAACATCTCCATTAGTCCTGCCACAAGCAAGTGCAAGGGCATCTACTTGCTACAGGGACAGGAGGAGCCCGAAACCATTCTTCAGGTTATGGAACTGAGGTCCATAATAGTTACTAGTCTTTGGCATAAAAAGTAAATAAAACACAGTAGCTTGCCAGCAGATTAACAAATGAAACACTTTGGGCCCAAAGACACTGTTGAATATAGTAAAACTACTCAATAAAATTAGTGCCTCACCAGAATACTTTAACCAGCCATATTCTCATTCATTTGAAGGAATAATACACAAGTTCATGCATAAACAACTCAGGAACTTCACAGAAGCACAATAATATTTACAAGTAGAACTATAGGGACTACTTTAAGACTAGATGAATTCCATAAATATACAAACTCCTGCACGAAGATGGCACAAAACTCCATGATTAAACTCTCTCTTACCAACGAGCTAAATGTATCAATTAAGAGATACAAATGGCAGTCTAGATAAGAAAACTAAGCCCAGCATTTTGCTATCTTCAAGAAAGACATTTGAACAGTCAGAGCAAATACAGACTCAAATCAAAGGTTGAAAGAGAATTCTTCAAGTAAGTAACTATCGTAAAGGCCAGGGTAGCCATACATGTATCAGATTCATAGATTTCAGGTTGAAAAAAGGTTATAAGAGACAGCAAACTTATTTTTTTTATGATGAAAGGATACGCACTTAAGGAAGAACTCACAATCCTGAACACATACACCCAGTGAAGGACCAGCAAAATACTTAAAACAATTTCTTGAAGAAAGACAATGAAAGCAACTCAGTAGGAGTTGTAGACTTCAAAACAGCACCATCACCTCTAGATAGCTCAACTAGATTAAAGTTAAGTATGAAAATATTTACTTTTAAGGAAGAAATGTAAGAGAAAAGTTTAGTATATATATGGCTTTCATCCTCAAAAAAGCTGAATACATTCTTCTCCAATACACATGGATAATATCTGAGAATGTATTCTCCAATGCACATGGATATTATCTGAGACAGACCACATTATGGGACACAAAACATACCTCTACAAAGCCAAGGGCATAGATTCATACCAATTATTTCTCAGTCTATGGTGCATTTAAAAATAACAAACAGAAACAACCCAAAATAGCTCATAACTGAACAACCAATGGGTAAGAGAGGAGAAATTTAAAAAAAAATCCTGGAAACAAGTGAAAATGAGGAAAGACACACAGAGTTTGTGGGACATAGCTAAAGCAGTGTTAAAAGGAAAGTTCATAGCCATACAAGCATTCATTAGGAGGAAATCAAGAGCCCACATAAACAACTTGACCACACAACTTAAGAAACTGGAAAATGACCAACAAAAGGAGCCCAAACAAGGCAGAAGGAAAGAAATAAAACTTACAGCAGAAATTAATGCCTTGGAATCCATAAAAAAAAAAAATGAAAAACCAAGAGCTGGTTCTTTGTAAAAATAAACAAGTTAAAAACAAACTACTAGTAAGAATCACAAAGAGAGAAAAGCCTAATAAATCAGAAATGAAAGGGGAGGGATTCCACAACAGATATCACAAAAGTCAGAGGATCATAGGAGATTATATCAAAATCTTTAGACCACAAAATGAGAAACCTAGAAGAAATAGATAAATTATTGGACCCCTACAACCTCACAAAGCTGAACCAAGATTATTTGGAATACCTGAACAGACCTATATCACTACTGAGGAAATTCAAATGGTAATCGAAAGTCTTCCAAAAAAAAGCACAGCCCGGGTCCAGGTGGATTCACTAATGAGTCCTTTCAAACCTTCAAAGAGGACGTACTTATATACATTTTATGATACCAATATCCAAGGTCAGGTGATACATGGATCAGGAGGCCTTGAAAAAGGTGGAAATTGCCGCAAACATGTAGGAGTCAGAGGCTAGGTGGGACAGAGAAGGGAACAGTGTGCTAATAATTGTCGAGAATGCTAATACCAACCTAGAACTGAGCATTAAATACAGACGGAAAGATATGCATGATGGCCTCTGACTGTATATATAGCAATCCACAATGTATAGGAGAGAAGGAGGGATAGAGGGGGAGAGAGAGAGAGAGAGAAAGAGAGAGAGAGAGAGAAAAGAGATAAAGAACCTGCCATAGAGGCAGGCTAGGGAGGGGGGGAGGAAATCAACATTGGTGGTGGGAAATGGGCACTGGTGGAGGGATGGGTGCTGGAACACTGTATAACTGAAACCCACACATGAACATCTTTGTAATTGTATGTCTTATGGTGGTATAATAAAATATTAAAAATAAATAAATAAATATTTTTGTTAAAAAAGAGGACGTAATTCCAATCTGATTCCTGGCTCTTTCAAAAAAACAAAATCAAAGAAACAAAAAAACTCTGTTTCTGTGAAGCAAACATGACCCTGATACCAAAAGCAGAAAGAGAAAAAAAATAAAAAAAAAAAAGAAAGATAAATACAGATGTAAAGATCCTGAACAAAATACTAGCAAATAGAACTCAACAACTCATCCAAATGATCATATGCCATGACCAAGTAGGATTCAGCCTGGAGATGTATGGACGATTTATCATATGGAGGATCCAAGTCAGTCAATGTAATATACCATATGAATAAAAACCTAAAAATCATAGAATCATATTATATATAAACACAGAAAGCATTTGACAAGATCCAGCACCCATGCATGATAGAAACTCAACTAAACAGGAATTGCTTGCCAGGCTCTCCCGTGTAGGTGGTATATTCTCAGTAGAAGGCTCTCATCTTGGGGCCGGCTACCCAGAAAATACCCATGGTTTTTTTTTGCTTTTTTTTTTTTTTTTTGAGTCACACCCGGCAATGTTCAGGGGTTTCTCCCGGCTCTGCACTCAGGAATTACTCCTGGCGGTGCTCGGGGGACCATATGGGATGCTGGGGATCGAACCCAGGCAGGCACAGGCCGGCTGAACCCACGTTTTATTTTATATGCCAAAACCTAGTAACAATTATGGAGCTCAATTCCATGACCTGAAGAATGGATTGAAGAGTCCCTGAAGTGCTTGCGGATGGCGGGCAGGCGCCTGGGGCTGTGGTAGAGCCCCAGGTCTCGGCAGAAGGTGGAACTACAACCCCCAGAAGTCCGAGCGGAACCAGAAGTAAACCGTCATTTTGAACTCTCACCCCGGCCTGTGTGCATCTCAGGGGAGAGTCCCTAAGAGCGGCTGGCTGGGGCGGGCGCCTGGGGCTGTGGTAGAGCCCCAGGTCTCGACAGAAGATGGAACTACAACCCCCAGAAGTCCGAGCGGAACTGGAAGTAAACCGTCATTTTGAACTCTCACCCGGCCTGTGTGCATCTCAGGGAGAGTCCCTGGGGTGCGCGGTGGCCGGGCAGGCGCCTGGGGCTGTGGTAGAGCCCCAGGTCTCGCCAGAAGATGGAAGTACAACCCCCAGAAGTCCGAGCGGAACCGGAAGTAAACCGTCATTTTGAACTCTCACCCGGCCTGTGTGCATCTCAGGTAGAGTCCCTGGGGTGTGCGGCTGGCTGGGCGGCGCTACGCTTATTAATACTAAAACTAGGAAATTCAACACCAAGGGAAGGTAATACCCTCAAGAAAAAGGAAACAGTACACTAGAGGAATCTATCCCTGAACACCGCAACACCATGGGAAAACAATGCAGATCCCCAGCTCAAAGAACAGATGAAGGAATTTACTGTGAAGAAGCAAAAAGAATACAGATGTGCATGATCACTCTGACAATGAAAGTAGAGAGGAAATTGGTAGGATGTTTAAGGAGCTCAACGAAAAAATTGAGCAGATGTCCAATAAAATACAGGAGAACATAAACGAAGCAGTTGAAAGGGCAGTCAATAAACTACGGGAGGAAATGAGAGCAGAAATGAGAACCATGCAAATAGAAATATTATCGCTTAAAAACTCAGTAGATGAAATGAAAAACACAATCGGGGCTCTCAACAGTAGGATGACAGCAGCGGAAGAGAGAATCAGTGAGACTGAAGATGAGCTGCAGAAAGCACTCAGAGAACTACATAAGATGGAAAAAGATCGGAAAATGGATCAGCAACGGAACAGAGAACAATGGGATGAAGCCAGGCGGAACAACATAAGAATCATCGGAGTCCCAGAGGGACAGGAAAGTAACCCCAAGGAAATTAAAACAGTTAAAAACATCCTGGCTGAAAAGTTCCCAGAGTTAAAGGATGAAGGCATCCAGATCCAAGAAGCCCGATGCGTACCAGCAAGAAGAGACCCCAATAGAAAGACCCCAAGACACATCCTAGTCAAAGTAATGGATGCCATAGACAGAGACAGAATTCTTCAGGCAGCAAGATCAAAGAAGGAAATTGTATACAAAGGAGCATCCATTCGACTTTCAGCAGACTTCTCAGAAGACACCCTCCAAGCCCGAAGACAGTGGTGGGATATAGTAAAAAAACTTAATGAAATGAATGCCTCAGCAAGAATTCTTTATCCAGCTAAACTCTCACTCAGATTTGAAGGTCAGATATAAAACTTCTTGGATAAACAACAGCTTAGGAACTTTGTAAAATCAAAACCAACCATAAAAAGAAGGACTGAATGATCTACTATAAGACGAGACACAACCCAAAAAGAACAACCAACCTATACAGAAAGATGGCACAAAATCCCATGACAATAATATCTCTCAATGTCAACGGTCTAAATGCACCAGTTAAGAGACACAGAGTGGCAAAATGGATCAGAAAATTGAATCCGACATTCTGCTGCCTTCAAGAAACACACCTGAACAATCGGAGCAAAGACAGGCTCAAAATAAAAAGGCGGGAAAACAATCCTTCACTCAAACAACCCATCCAAAAGGCTGGGGTAGCTATACTGGTATCTGACAACATGGACTTCAGGCTGAAGAAGGTCAGAAGGGACAGTGAAGGTCACTTGTTAATAGTCAAGGGATGCATATATCAGGAAGAAATCACGCTATTAAACATATATGCACCCAACGAGGGCCAGCAAAATACCTAAAACAACTACTAATAGACTTCAAAGAAGACATTGACAGCAACACAATTGTAGTTGGAGACTTCAACACTGCTCTATCAACCCTGGATAGATCAACAAGATTGAAACTTACCAAGGAAATACTGGCCCTAAAAGAAGAGATGGAAGAAAGAGGGCTGGTAGACATATACAGGACATTTCATCCCCAAAAAGCTGAATACACTTTCTTCTCCAGTGCACATGGAACATACTCCAAAATAGATCACATGCTGAGCCATAAATCATACCTCCATAAAGTCAAGAAGATAGAAATTGTGCCAACTATTTTTTCAGACCATGATGCACTGAAAATAGAAGTTAATTGTACACAAAAACGGGAGACCAATACCAAGTACCTAGAAACTAAACAGCTCACTGCTGAACAACCAGCAAGTCATAAAAGAAATCAAAGAGGAAATCCAAAGATTCCTTGAAATAAATGAGACTGAAGACACGAATTACCAGAACTTGTGTGATACAGCAAAAGCAGTGTTAAGAGGCAAGTTCATAGCTCTTCAAGCATTCATCAGAAAAGAAGAAAAGGCCATCATAAACAGTCTGACTTCACAACTTAAGATCTTAGAGAGTGATCAACAAAAGGAGCCCAACCCAAGCAGAAAGAAAAGAAATAATAAATCTTAGAGCAGAAATCAATGAGATGGAATGTCAAAAAAACAATCCAGAAGATCAACGAAACCAAAAGCTGGTTCTTTGAAAAAATAAACAAGATTGACAAACCACTTGCAAGACTTGTAAGAAAAAGGAAAAGAGAGAACCCAAATAAACAGAATCAGAAATGAAAACGGGACATCACAACAGAAACCACAGAAATTCAAAAGATCATCAGAGATTACTATGAGAGCCTGTACGCCACAAAACAAGAGAACCTAGAAGAAATGGACAAATTCCTGAATTCCTATAGCTTCCCAAGTCTGCAACAAGAAGATTTGGAATACCTCAACAAACCTATCTCCATCGAGGAAATAGAATCGGTAATCAAAAGTCTCCCCCAAACACAAAAGCCCAGGTCCAGATGGATTCACCAGTGAATTCTACAAAACCTTTAAAGAGGACCTACTCTCAATTCTTTTTAAGCTCTTCCGGCAAATTGAAGAAACAGAAATACTACCAAATAGCTTTTACGAGGCACATATCACCCTGATACCCAAAGCAGACAAAGATGTCACAAAAAAAGGAAAACTACAGACCAATCTCCCTGATGAATACAGATGCTAAGATCTTCAATAAAACACTAGCAAATAGAATCCAAAGAGTTATCAAAAAGATTGTACACCATGACCAAGTGGGATTCATCCCGGGAATGCAAGGATGGTTCAACATCCGCAAGCCAATCAACATAATACATCATATCAACAAAAAAGAAAAATAAAAACCATATGATCATATCAATAGATGCAGAGAAGGCATTTGACAGGATTCAACACCCGTTCATGAAGAAAGCTCTCCGTAAAATGGGGATTGAAGGAACCTTCCTAAAGATAATCCAGGCCATCTACTACAAGCCCACAGCGAGCATCATTCTCAATGGGGAAAAACTGAAAGCCTTCCCCTTAAGATCAGGGACAAGACAAAGCTGCCCGCTCTCACCACTTCTATTCAATATAGTACTGGAAGTACTTGCCATAGCATTCAGGGAAGAAAAAAGACATTAAGGGCATCCAGATAGGAAGGGAAGAAGCCACGTTATCACTATTTGCAGATGACATGATATTATACCTGGAAAACCCAAAACTCTCTACCAAGAGGCTCCTAGAAATAATACATTCTTATAGTAGAGTAGCAGGGTACAAAATCAATACCCAAAAGTCAATGCAAACAGCGAAAGAGAAGAAAGGGACATTAAAGAAACTCTCACATTCACAATTGCACCACAGAAAATCAAATACCTAGGAATCAGTTTGACAAAGAATGTAAAGGATCCCTACAAAGAAAACTACAAAACGTTACTTCAGGAAATAAAAGAAGACCTGAGGAAATGGAGACACATTCCCTGCTCATGGATTCGAAGGATTAACATTATCAAAATGGTAATACTTCCCTAGAGCTTTATACAGATTCAATGCGGTCCCTATAAAGATACCCATGATGTTCTTCAAAGAAGTTAAACAAACACTCCCGAAATTTGTATGGAATAATAAAACCCCACGAATAGCTAAAGCAATCCTTGGGAAAAAGAAGATGGGAGGTATCACTTTCCCCAACCTCAAGCTCTACTACAGAGCAGTTGTAATTAAGACAGTGTGGTATTGGTATAGAGACAGACCCGTAGACCTATGGAATAGAACTGAGTATCCTGAAACGCACTCTCAAATATACAACCACTTAATCTTTGATAAAGGAGCAAAAAATATTAAGTGGAGCAAAGAAAGCCTCTTCAACAAATGGTCCTGGGAAAACTGGGCAGCTACATGTAAAAAAAATGAACTTAGACCTCCTTCTAACGCCATGCACAAAAGTCAGATCAAAATGGATCTGCCGGGCGAGCCCCCGGAGGCGTCCCACCCCCCCGCCGCCCCGGCCCGGCCCGATCCCCCCCCCACCCCCCCCGGCACCGCCAGAGTAACCTGAGGCAGAGCCAGAAACCCACCCTGCAAAAAAAAAATGCTAGATCTCCATATCAGACATAAATCTATAAGGTACATCGAAGAAAACATAGGAGAAACGGCTCTACAACATCGAAGACGAAAAGTATCTTTAAAGACGACACACCACTGACCAAGCAAATGGAAGCAATGATAAATACATGGGATTATATAAAATTGAAAAGCTTCTGCACCTCAAAAGAAAGCGGTGACCAAGATACAAAGACAATCCACAGAGTGGGAAAGGATATTCACCCAATACCCATCTGACAAGGGGTTAATATCCAGGATATATCAGGCACTGGTAGCACTCCACAAGAAGAAAACAGCCAACCCCATCAAAAAATGGGGAGAAGAAATGAACAGAAGCTTCCAAAAAGAAGAAATTTGAATGGCCAAAAGGCATATGAAAAAGTGCTCTTCATCTTTAATCATCAGGGAGATGCAAATCAAAACAACAATGAGGTACCATCTCACACCACAGAGACTGGCACACATCCAAAACAGCAAGAACAACCGGTGCTGGCGTGGATGTGGGGAAAAAAGGGACTCTCATCCACTGCTGGTGGGAGGGCCGACTGGTCCAGCCCTTTTGGAAAACAATATGGGCATTCCTCCGAAAGCTAGATATTGAGCTCCCATTTGATCCAGCAATAGCACTCCTGGGAATATACCCGAGAGACCGAAAAACACATAGCAGAAACACTATCTGTACTTCTTCATTCATCTCTGCGCTATTCACTATAGCTAGAATCTGGAAACAACCTAAATGCCCGAGAACAGAGGACTGGCTAAAGAAACTGTGGTTCATCTACACTATGGAATACTATGCGGCTGTCAGAAAGGATGAAATTATGAAATTTACCTGCAAATGGATGGACATGGAGTCTATCATGCTGAGTGAAATTAGTCAGAAGGAAAAGGACAGATATAGAATGACTGCATTCATTAATAGGATATAAATAGATACCAGTGTTTTACTAAATATGGGAAATGGTAATGGCAGATTAAAACTCACCACTGAATATACACAAAGAGACTTAAGTGATAAACTCTAAATATCTGCAGGGCTAGCCACAATGTGTAAAATAAGAGGGAGAGAGATGCAGAGACAGAGAGAGATATAGAGAGAGAGAAGAAACTGGGGTACCTGCTATTAAGGCGCCCTGGGGGGACCGGGAGGGGGAGGGGTACATTGGTGGTGGAAATGGGGCACTGGTGGAGGGATGTGTGCTGGAATACTGTATTACCAAGAACCAATTATGAACACCTTTGTAATTGTATGTTTCATGGTGGTATAATAAAAAAATTTTTAAAAAAAGATTAAAAAAAAACTGTGGAAGAAAAGAATATATATTTTTCCAAGTATCCATGTATTATTCATGAAAATTGTTTATATATTTGTCTCTCAGAAACTTCTCAATAAGTTCCCAAACTAGAATGTTTTTTTTCTCCATGAAAACCCTTGTATCAATACAATAAAAATTAAAGCATAACCCATAAAAAAAAAAAAAGATGGTTTGAGGCTCTTCCTGTCCCTGGATCAAGCAGATGCCCTTGGGCTACACTTGCTTGTGACAGGACTATGGAGATGTTACTGGTGTCCACTCCAGCAAATCGATGAACAATGGGAAGACAGTGACAGTGAAACAGGAATTGAAGGATCTTTCTTCAATATAATCAAAGTTATTTACCACAAGTCCATTGCATACATTACACTCAATGGGGGTAAAACTATAATTATTCCTTCTAGGATCAGGCATAAGACAAGGTTTCCCATTTTCATCACTTTTATTCAATCTTCTAGTACTTGTTATAGCAATAAGACATGAGAAAGACATCAAGGGCATTCAAATAGGAAAGGAAGAAGTCAAACTCTATTTGCAGATGACATGATACTTTTAAAAAGTCCTAAAAACCCTACCAAAAAATAAGCCTCTAGAAAAAAGTAAATTTGAATAGTAAAGTGGCAGGCTACAAAATTAATACAGAAAAGTCCATGGCTTTCCTAACATAAATAATGAAAGAGAAGATGATGTAAATATTTTTTTAATAAAAAATTTAATCATACCACCATGAGATATACAATTATAAAGCTGTTCATGATTGGGTCTCAGTCACATAGTGTTCAGCACCCAACCCTCCACCACAACTCCAATATTCCTAAATTTCCTCCCCCCTCCCCCAAACCTGCCTCTATGGTAGGCAACTTTATTGAGAAAAGAAACATTTAAAAACGGAATCAGCTAACTACTTTAGTTTAGGTGAAAGACCTCTAAACAAATAAAAATACAAAACTCAACTTCAAGAAATAAGAGAGGACATGAGGATAAGGAAACATACCCCTTGCTCATTAAATGGGGGGAGATTAATACAATCAAAATGGCAATACTCCCCATGGCAGATTCAATTCAGAGGTAGGTAGATGGGATGGGAGGGGCACTGTTGTAGTGAAGTGGACACTTATGAAGGGATCAGTGTAAAATTGCATGCCTGAAACAAGCGTGAATGACTTTATAATTTCTCAGTGACTAAAAAAATAATATTCAGTAGGACTCTGTGGGGTTTGGTTTCAGCCCTGGAGAGGAAATATGGAAATCCCAGTAGGAATTAGACAAGTAGGATCCCAGAAAAAACAAAGTCAGGGCTCGAGTATACATTGCTCTCTCCAAATTGAGAGTTTTAAAGTCTAAATATGAAAGCAATCAATGGGTCTTCCATAGACTTGATATCTATATTGTTGACTAAAGTAACCAGTAACACTAACCCAAATTTAACAAGTGTGGATGTACAGAGGTAAAAGAAGAGTAACTCAGCTCTAATACACCAAAAAAGCTTTTAATATTTTTATTTCACTTGAGTCAAAAGAAACAGAGCTCTGAAAATGGTAAGTACATTAATTCTTGTATCAATTTTTTTCCTTAGAAGACACAAGATTTATGGAAAAGACCTGGAAATAAATTTTTATCAAGGAGGGAGGGGGAGGGATTATGATGCTATAAGACTTGGAGCACTGACAAATGTTCAATCATGAGTTACCAGAAACTGAAAACATTTCAAGCTGTTATTTCATGCGACAGCACCAGGAATACTCAGAATGGTGTGAGGTATTGGGAATTTAAATGGTCAGAAATGGAGACAGAAGAGTTTTTGTTATGTTGGAAAGCACACAAGACACACAAAACAATATTAAGTGTTGTGTTCTAGGGAACAGAGCAAAGTACTGTGTCCCTCAAAAGGAAGGGGCATATAAAGACTTCTTGGGATAGAACACAAGAGGCATCAACTCAGTTGGGGGTTAGGTAAATAATATATAGGAAATAACCATTGTCCTGAAATAAAACTGAGGTTACTGACTAGAAACACATCAAAAAACACATTCACATTACCCACAGAGGGAATTAATTAGATCGTGGAGATCTTAATGGGTTAAAATAGAGAAAACTGAACTTGGGTGAAAATAAGAATTCACTTATTTTCTTAATTTCAAGAAGCGTAGAAACTACATTCAATAAAACTAGCTTCAAAGAAATCAGGTACTTAGGAAAAAAAGCAAAAAAAAAGGGCAAAAGTAGAATGAACGGAAACCAAAAAATGGAAAAAAAAAGGCTAAAACCAATGTTGAATATCAAAATTCTCTATGAGAGTTTAGGGATTTTTAAATTCAACTTGATACATTTGAAGAATGTGACACTACTAAATCAACAGAACCTAGTGTACTGCCTATAGATAACATATGGATAGACATATAATAGGAGAAAGGGTTGGTAAAGCTGACACTTCAGTGTTTGGTCTCTGATGAACAAAATCTTCTAGTGTCTCAGGGGGCAAAGAACTGGCCAGATAACCCTTCTGAAGAGTAGAGCCTCAGGAGGAAGGGAAAACACCTGGTGTTATTATCTGGGTTTCCAAGATGGAGGAACTCCTCGGTCCCTCTGCCAATTAGTGTAGCTTGGGGGAAGGACAAAAAAGTGACTTATTAAAAAAGAAAAAACATCCTAAAACTTAGAATGTTCTAAACAGAAAAAGTGTATTACTAAATAAATTGTATTGGTATTTTAGGATGCTCATGATATACCAGAAGGCCATGTGAATGGCCATCTTCTTAATCACTTGTCTAGGGAGTAGACTAATGAAATTACAAGTCTATGATTTGTCAGATTCTGACAGAATGAAGTTAGGGTCCAAGTTCTGTCAACCAAGTGAGAAGCCTTGGAAAATACAATCTTAGAGTAGTAGTGGTCATACTTCCAAAGAAAAGCTAATAAAATTCTTAATCCTGAGTGGTTGAGTATACTCAAACAAACTCAATACACAATGTGTTGAACAATTTAATTTCCTTCCTAATGATTATTGGATAACCACAATTCCAACTCTAAACAAAAGTCATTAGGAAAACCAACCTCTCTCCCTCCCCCTTCCACCCCTTCTGGGTCACACCTGCTTTGCTTAGGGCTTACTCCTGACTCTTGACAGGCTCAGGGAATCATATGGGGTGACAGGGGTTAAAACTGGCAAGCACCTTGCCTACTGTCCTATCTCTCTGGTTAACATTACTTCTTAATGTATCTTAAGGGGCCAGAGCGATAACACAGCAAGTAGGGCATTTGCCTTGCACGCGGCTGACTGGGTTTGATCCCCAGCATCCCATATTGTCCCCTAGCACCGCCAAGAGTAATTCCTGAGCAAAGAGCCAGGAAAATAACCCCAAGCATCACTGGGTGTGACCCAAAAAAGCAAAAAAAAATAAATAAATAAATAAATAAATAAATAAATAATAATAATAATAATAATAATAATAATGTATCTTAAAGCTAGCATAATTAAAACAACTTTCGTCCATAAAGGCATTTTCAAAGGTAAAGTCCCTACATCGTGCAACAAATTTATTTAAGAATTATTATGTACTTGACATTTAAAAAAATTATTGAAAATTTTCTTTTGAGGCACCATGGTTTACAATACTGCCAATGATAAGGTTTCATATATAACACATTCTAGCACTACATCCAAGTGCTTACTTCCCCACTTTTTCCCCAGTGTCCCTCCCTCACACCCTACCCCACATAACTTCTACGCTCCCCTGTGATAAGCTTACTAAAAATGAGTTCTCAGTTTCTGTTGCTTTTGGCATGCCATGTCCTTACTATGATTCTCTAAGCCCCAACTATGAAAAAGATCATTCTGTCTCTCTCCTAACTACCCCTCAGAATTTAGGTTCTTCAGATCCATCCACAGAGCAGCATACTGCATAATTCCATCCTTTTTACAGCCAATACATACACTTTTGTAAACATACCAAAGTTTCATCATCTTCATTTTGGCACACTTGGATTGATACCAGATTTTGGCTTTTAGAACAGTGTTGAACTATGGGAATGCAAAGGATTTTAATTGAGTTTTTTTTTTTTTTCGGCTCTTGAGGTGCTGCTACAAAGTGGAATTGCTGGGTCATATGGGAACTCAATTCCTAGTTTTCTGACAAGTGTATATATTGTTTTCCCAAAAGGTTTGTCCAGTCAACATTACTACCAGCAGTGAATGAGGGTCCCCTTTTCCCCACATCCATGCCAACTCTGGTTGCTTTTGTTCTTTGTTATGTGATCCAACTGCACTAGTGTGAAACTATATTTCACAGCAGTTTTGAGGTGCTTTATTTTTCAGATAATAACTGACGCAGAGCATTTTTTCATATGCTGTTTGTCTTTGTTGAAAAAGTTTCTGTTCATCTCTTCCAACCCTGAACTCCACACACTTTTTATAAAAACTTGGGTGATTTTTCTTATAAAGTTCTACCAGTGCCTTATATATATTAAACATATTGAATATATATTGAATACCTCAGGTAAATGGTGGTATTTTCTCTTCCAGATTGTGGGTTGTCTTTTTTATTTTGGTCCTTGTTTATCTTGCAGTGCACAGCTTCTTATTTAATGTAGTCCTGTCAGGGATGCCGCTGGGGTCCCTGACAGTATCAGGACAGAAGTTCTTTTCCACCTCCCGAGGCCGCGGGGGGACAGAAGAAAACTCACAAGTCTGGCACAGTTCCAAAAGGGCTTTTAACAGTACAAAAAGCTCTAACACTGCAATCCAATATAATGAAAGAACTTTAGCTCTGTTCAGAACTTAGACCATAGAAGAACATTCAAGTCTCCCACCAAAGAGAGAGAGAGAGGATCTCACTGGAGAGGAGTCCTACCCAAAACAAGGAGAAAAAGAGAAGGAGCCTCAAGCCAGTCCCCCTTATATACACCAAAGTAATCCCTATCTGTGACAGGGAGTGTTCTGTCAACAATGAACCCTAAACGCTTGGAGGGTGGCCACACCCGTATAAACAAAGGATTTCACCAAGAACTAATCCCTTCTTTACATAAGATTATCTCTTATGTAAAAAAAAAAAAAAACCACTGGGGGCTGATATAAAGTAATACATCTAATTTCATGCCCTTCATGTAATCTAGATGGTACCCACAAGGTCCCATGCTGGGTGCAGTGGGTATAAAGAGAAGCTGTGCCCAATCTAGAAAACAGAGAAGTCTTAGTAGATGTATAATATGTCAGAAGTTATTCAGAGTCAATGTGACTTCTGTAACTGCCACACACTCCATCAGTGTATACATAGAAGAGAGATCTCATTAGAATAAACTTGACTTAAGAACATATAAATAGATGAACCTGTGAGTGAGTAAAACAGCAAAGCTACAAAGCTAGCTAAGTATGTCATCCAACAATGTCCCATTTGTTTCTTTGCTTCTATTAGTTGATAAATGCTTTGGATCACTGAAGATACATCTAGCTTCAATATCATAGAGAGCTCTACTTATGTTTTTCTTGATATAATTTATGGATTCAGGTCCAATATCAAGATCTTTACCATTTTGACTTGACTTTTGTTTATATTTTTAGGAAGAGTCTTCACACTTCTTTTCCATGTGACCAACCAGATATTCCAATAATATTTGTTGAAGAAGTGTCTTTTGCACCACTTCATTCTATTTGCCTCTATCGAAGATTAGCTGTTCATATACCTGAGAATCTGTCTCAGGATTCTCAATTTTATTCTATTGGTCTAAGATTCTGCCCATATCCATATTGTTTTGACCACTATAACTTTACAGTACAGTTTAAAGCCGGGGAAAGAAAAACCTCCCATCTTCATTTATCATAGGATTTCTTTGGTTATTTGGTGGTGGTTGGGCGGGTGTGGGGGTGATTTATTACATATGAATTTCAAAAATGTCTGATCTATATCTTTAAAAGAAAGTTATGGATTTTTATTTTTAAGTAATTGCATTATATATATAATACTTTGTACAGGGCGATAATATAGACAATGTTTTATGACTTAAAAATCTGCATTCAGTACTCATCAATACACTGGCCTGGTTCTTCACATGCTACCTGTCTGAATGCAAGGTGCCCTCTCAATGGAAAACCAGCAGGACAGTTCTACTGTTCAAGAAGGGAGACATCCACGACATTGGCAACTATCACCCCATCTGCCTGCTGTCTGTCATCTACAAGCTGTTCACTCGAGTCATCCTGAACAGGATTGGCAGAACTTTAGATGAAGGACAATCATGCGAGCAAGCTGGCTTCCAAAAAGGGTTCAGCACAATCGACCATATACACACGGTAGCCAAGCTCATTGAAGTTTATAGAGAGTTCAATGTAACACACTGTCTCACGTTCATTGATTTAAAGAAAGCCTTTGATTCTGTGGAAACTGAAGCGATCATCGAAGGCCTAGCCAAACAGAGAGTTCAAAGCCAATACATCAAGATCCTTCGTGAGCTGTATTACGGATTCACCACCAGGATCTCACCATTCTACACAGAAGTGATCATTGATGTCAAAAGAGGGGTTCAGCAGGGTGATGCCATTTCACCAAAACTCTTCAGCGCCACCCTCGAGAACATCATGAGACAGTTAGAATGGGAAGGAATGGGAGTGAAGATAGATGGTCGGCAACTACACCACCTCTGCTTCGCTGATGACATCGTTCTAATAACACCAAACATTAGCCAAGCGGCACAAATGTTGGCGGACTTTGACCCAGAATGTGGAAGGATAGGTCTACAGCTGAATCTCAGCAAAACTATGTTCATGAAAAATGAACTAGTTCCAGAGGCTCCACTCACTCTTAATGGAACAAACATCTCTGAATGCAATGTTCAGAGTGAATGGGGTCTCTGGAACTAGTTCATTTTTTTATGAACATAGTTTTGTTGAGATTCAGCTGCAGACCTATCTTTTCACATTCTTGGTCAAAGTTAGGCAGCATTTGTGCCACTTGGCTAATGTTTGGTATTATTAGAATGATGTCATCAGTGAAGAGGAGGTAGGTGAAGTTGCCATGCTGCTCTCTTCCTCTTGCGCAGCTCAGGTGCTAGGTCGTTTGTCATGTTGAGTTCTCGACCTAGGTACACATAACACATAACTGACATCCTGATGGATCTATCACATCTTCCTGAAAGGCAATGGAGAAGATTATCCATGACTCTACTCAGATCTCTTTGATAGCCATGTCCACCTTCCCACATACGAAATTCCGCAGGATGGATATGTCATTCCCAACGTTTTCCCTTCTGAAGTCTGACATGCCATTTCGACATTAAAGAAGCAAACAGCATCCATCACCCAGCCCAGATAGAGTCAGACTTGAATACGTGAAGAATCTGCCATCAATACACTGGCTTGACTCTTCACACGCTACCTGTCTGAATGCAAGGTACCCTCCTAATGGAAAACCAGCAGATCAGTTCTACTGTTTTAGAAGGGAGACATCCACGACAATGGCCAACGGCCCATTGTCCGATATCTACAAGCTGTTCACTAGAGTCAACCTGAACAGGATTGACAGAACATTAGATGAAGGACAACCATGTGAGCAAGCTGACTTACGAAAAGGATTCAGCACAATCGACCATATCCACATGGTAACAACCAAGCTCACTGAGGTTTGTAGGGAGTTCAAGATGCCGCTCTGTCTCATGTTCATTGATTTAAAGAAAGCCTTTGATTATGTGGAGACTGAAGCAGTCATCGAAGCCCTAGCCAAACAGGGCATTCAAACCCAATACATCAAGATCCTTCGTGAGCTGTACTATGGAATCACCACCAGGATCTAACCATTCTGCAAGGAAGTGATCAGTGGTGTCAAAAGAGGGGTTCGGCAGGATGGGGCCATCTTACAAAAACTCTTCTTCGCCACCCTCGAGAACATCAGGCGACACTTAGAATGGAAAGGAATGGGAGTGAAGATAGATGGTCAGCAATTAGACCACCTCCACTTCATGATGACATTGTTCTAATAACACCAAACATTAGCCAAGCGGCACAAATGCTGGCTGACTTCGACCGAGAATGTGTAAAGATAGGTCTATAGCCAATTCTCAATAAAACTGTGATCATGAAAAATGAAATAAGTCCTTCATAAGAAAGGAGGACCCATTTCTGTTTTTACTTTTAGAAGGCTGGAGGAAGAGAAAGAGTTTTCCATGGATGTGAGTAACAAAATACCAGCCTTTTTAGAGCTGTCATGTAGGCAGCAATGATGGAGCTACATTTTAAGTAATACTTTTACAAACCAAACTTCTACCTGCTTCCCAGGAGCCTTTTAAGTGTTAGTTGTACTGTGCTTCAAGTACTGAATGAAACAAGAAAGTGTTAAGAAATTTGTCTAAGAATGTCTGCAATTTCAGCTAAGGATAGACTAGGGTAGTTTGGAGGGCTGAAAGACTTTGCCAGGGAATCTAGAGCTTCAGAGAACCAGGATATTTGGTGAGCATGAGTGAAGGCAGCAGGAAACATAAAGATCTCTCAAGGCACAGAAAATCAGGGCAAGACTAACATTAACAACTCCCTAGTGGAAAAACCTTTAGTATATGATGCAGAGATCGCTCTTACAGTTTGGAAAGCTATGCATCTACATATCTGCTATATCTGCTGGTAGTCAGAGTTCAAGCCTTGCATATGGGAAAGATCTGACTATGCCCACAAAAAATTGGTAACAAATTGAATCACAGGAAGTTGCAACAAAACTCAATTCCATTCCACTCACAGATCAGCTCAGCCCACCTCCACTGCACAAAAAGGATATGCTCTTTTCAGGAGATAACTGTTTGCTGTAGGCCGTATTGTTCTTTTATGTAATGTGTGATATCAAAATCCACAGTGAAAGACATCCAAAGAAAAATTTCAGTCAGGATTCAATAAAAGCAGACAGAGGAATCAAATACATACATATATATTAACAGTTGTCTCTCTATGTGTGTATATATACTGTCTTCACTGTATCACTGTCTTCCCGCTTCATCATCGATTTGCTCGAGCGGGCACCAGTAACATCTCCATATGACCTGTCTCATGCAAGTAGAGCCCAAGGGCACCTGCTTGCTCCAGGAACATAAAGAGCCTCAAACCATTCCATCAAGTCATGGGAATGAGGTCTATAATTGTTACTGGTATCTGGCATATCAAATACGACACGGGTAGCTTGCCAGGCTCTGCTGTGCGGGTAGCATACTCTTGTAGTCATCTCAAAATCCAGCATTTATTGTGAACCGTGTGGCCGCAAGTGGCCGCGCTGGCGGGCTGTGATAGGCTGGTCTGCTGGGTGGAGTTATGACAAGGGGAAGTCCATATGTGGAAAATGGAGGTCCTCATGGAGTGGGGGTTGTCTGGCTTGTTGGGAGGCTCTGCTGGGGTGGCGGGCCAGGGCTAGAACCCGCCATCCCTCCCGGGCACCTCATGAGCAGCTGGGCACAGTGAGAGCCAGTAGAAGCTCTGCCCCATGTCTGTCTCTGTATATATACATATGTGTATATATGTATATATACATATATATATTCGTGTATATATACATATGTATTTAACGTGTATATCATACATAAACATGATTGATATTCTTTAATCAACACTAACATTTTTATATTTTATAAGTATATAAATAATCCCAGTACTCAATTAGACATACAAAGTCTAAATTCCTTTTTTTTTATTTTTTGAAAAATATAAAAAATTCTGAGTATGTACTCAATCCAGGTACTGATTTAGATACCAGAGCTACAAAAAAACATCACTCATCTCTTCAAAGAAACGAATCTCCTGGGAAGATAGACCTGTACATATCTATAAACCAATCTAACAAGTGTTAGCATAGAGGCATAAAAAGAATGTTCTGGAAAGCATAGAAGATGAAACAGCAAGAATGAAGGAAGTGAAATACATTGAAATCCGGTTTTCAGAATATGAGCAATCTGCTGCTGGAGATGTCAAAAAATAGAGAGAGAGACTCAAGAAGCAAAAAGAACAGGCTTTGAGAGTAATGACGATTTTAGGATCCAACCAAGAGTCCTAGCAGTTTTAGATAATAAGAGATTGAAAGAGCAAAATGGCAGAAATGAAGGGGAGAGGGGCACTTGAAGTGTAAGAAAAGATAGACCTTATTTTTCAAAGATAGGGGATAAAATTCAAAAGAGTATCCTCTTCCACCATTGCAATCTTTGTAAATTAGCCAATATATTAGCCAATATATTCTTTTTTTTAATTATTTTTTTTAATTTTTTATTATACCACCGAGACATACAATTACAAAGGTGTTCATAATTGGTTCTTGGTAATACAGTATTCCAGCACCCATCCCTCCACCAGTGCCCCATTTCCACCACCAATGTACGCCACCCCCTCCCACCCACCCCCAGGCTGCCTCAACAGCAGGTAGCCCTGTTTCCTCTCTCTTTCTCTCTCTGTCTCTGCACCTCTCTGCCTCTTGTTTTACACATTGTGGTTAGCCCTGCAGATATTTAGAGTTTAAAACTTAAGTCTCTTTGTGTATATTCAATGGTGAGTTTTATTCTGTCATTACCATTTCACACATTTAGTAAAACACTGGTATCTATTTATATCCTATTAATGATGCAGTTATTCTATATCTGTCCTTTTCCTTCTGACTAATTTCACTCAGCATGATAGTCTCCATGTCCATCCATTTGCAGGTAAATTTCATAATGTCATCTTTTCTGACAGCTGCATAGTATTCCATTGTGTAGATGAATCACAGTTTCTTTAGCCAGTCCTCTGTTCTCGGGCATTTAGGTTGTTTCCAGATTCTAGCTATAGTGAATAGCGCAGAGATGAATGAAGAAGTACAGATAGTGTTTCTGCTATGTGTTTTTCGGTCTCTTGGGTATATTCCCAGGAGTGCTATTGCAGGATCAAATGGGAGCTCAATGTCTAGTTTTCGGAGGAATGCCCATATTGTTTTCCAAAAGTAGCCAATATATTTCTTACAGTTATCTATGTTGAAGTATATTAATATGACAAAGCTGGTTCAATTTATTTCTACATAGTGGCAAAGGTAAATGGTTATTTTGTAATTTAAAAGTAGATAATGTTTTTAAAAATACAACATGTAATTTCATGAAAACAGTAAATTCAAAAAGGGTAGCATATCAATTAGGAACGGGTTAGACTAAAAAAATATTTCTAATATATGAAAAATAATGGCTTAGCCAAAAATGAGGTTTATTTTCTCCAGGTTAAGTATAAACATTCCAGGACAGGTTAGTGATTCAATACTGTCGCCCAATTTTTTGTCCATTTTTCTATTTCAGCCCTGCAATACAGCTTTTTGCACGTGCACATATTGCATTGATATTTTAAGCAGAAAACAAGTAAAGGGCCAAGTAAACAAGCAAAGGGTCTTATACCAAAGACACAAGCTAATAGAAAAAGTCATCTGAGTTTGCCCCCTTTAAAAACCTTTCCTAAGGGTACTAATAAGACAAACCAACTTGCACTCCATTGGCCAGAAATAGGTAGGTCACCTGACCATAATCTAGCTCTAAGGAAGTCTAGGAAAGCAAATCCTTTAGATGTTGTGGCCAAACTTCTGCCAAAAAATAAAAAGAAAAATGGATATGGATACGGATAGCAATTAGCCACGTTTGGCATAGGATGTAATATAAACTCTTGCCCAGTGTTTTCTGTTAGGTATCAGTCCAACTACTAAGAGCCACATGCTGCTGAACACCCTGCACACCTAAAGGAAAAAAAACCTTCTCTTTTGCTAAGCAGTTAGTGTGTGATACTAATGTAGGCTTAGATACATGTCTGCTACTTGAAAAGATGTTCCCAGCATAATATACTTGACGAATAAACTCTAGCACAGATAGCAATGTTGGAAATTTACCTAAAATCATTACACACAAAAGGCTCTTAGGAATGACTACAAATGGTTGGCATTTTATCTATTACATATATCAACACCCGTGAAAATATGCACACTTGTTACAACTCCAAGTAGCAGAAGAACAAACACCTGCACATATTCAATATTCTAGATGCTTACCAGGAATGGTAGGATAAGCCAGCTGCTACTTTCCTTTCTGCCCAAATATTTTCCAAATATTAAGCTATTTTTTGTTATTGCAAAGAGGTAACAAAATTCACAGAGCGAAGCACTTAACAATTGGCTACTATATTTATGACAGATGGTTACATTTACAATTACTAACAGTCTTTCTACTGTTTCAATATAAAAACCAAAAAGCTACATAAATTACATGCTCAGTTACCTAACCTCTAATTTAACTTAAGGAAAAAGAATTAATTTGATCTATTTTAAATATTTGCCAACAGGATGAATTCAATGACGTATGGAAGGATTAACTGAATTCACTGTCTTTTACTTCTTGCTACTAAACAATATATCAGCTTGCTTTTCTACCGAAATTGCATAAAATAGATAGGACAGCTAATTTAAACAGTTGTTTGCACATTCAATATTTATAACCCGAATCTTGCATGACTGACTGGAAGCAGTGAGTTAGAAGGTTTAGCTCAGCTGCTGCCTACAGTGATGGATGGCCTCGAAGAATTTCTTGTTCACTGACCAGATCAATCACATAACAGAGTAAAAAAATAAAATCAGCCTTAAACTAGATTCCCAATGTTTCCATCAGTATGCAAAACTGTTGCAAGAAGAAATGTATCATAAAACATAATGTGAAGCTACTTAAAAATAATAAAAAATATTCACCAGAGATGTGACAGATTGCAAATAAAAATGATAGGGTGACTGGATATTCTGCTTTTTAACAGAATATTAACTGAGACTTTATTGTATCTATAATACAAAGTGTCAGCACTGTGTAAGTAAAATTTTGACCAAGCTCAGATTCACAAGTAAAGGAAGAGTAAGACTTTATAAATCATTGAAAGAGCTGCAGTTTTGGGGACAGTACTTACAGCTGGATTTTATTTAATCAAACTAAAAGGTAGTGTTGCAGCAATGATTATATAGTGCTGTCATAAATTATTTCAATGCCTATCCTAAAATTTAATGTGAATAAACATTTGATGTTCCCAATTACAGCAATTCATTCATTAATGTTTAACTGTAAACCATCTGCATTGATGGAAGGTAGTTATACTGTGTGTGGATCATGGTTAGTGAAATTCTCCTTAGTGAGTGCAAGAATAGATCTGACTGGTGTGCAAAGATTCCCAGTTCCTCTTTCAGTCAGGACAGTAGCTTAGAAATGGCCAACATGGGAATAATTCCACCAAAGAAATGAGCAAATACTAAACATCAAGAATCCTCGATGCCTACCATACTCAGAATAAACGTTAAACACTGGTCAGTGCATTGTAAATTTATTTTTTGGGTTAAAGATACCGTGAACTGATAGATGGAGAGAGCTGAGAGCTGAGAACATAAGCTGAGGATATACATACAGGTACAGGACTGCACAGGCTCAGACTCTTATAGGTATCTTTGGCGTCTAAAGATGGCTACAGATAGCAACTAGAAGAATGAAATGCCATGTAACACATCCTCTGGGACACAAATCATATATCTTCCCTTCTTATATGAGAGCAGGGAGATAGGAAGAGAAATATATATAAATGAGAAGGAATATGAGTAAAATGTAAAAGAATAAAGGTAAGTAAGCAACTAGTGAGAAAAAGATGAAAAAAAATAAAAAATAACAAGTGTTGGTAGGAATGTGGTGAAAAGAAACCCTCATTAACTCTTGCAGGAAAGTTTTCTAGTTCAGCCTTTATTATGGAGAGATAGCAAAAGATTACTAGAACGCCCACATTTACCCTACAATGCACTTCTTGGCACCATTTATGCCCCAAATGCATAAATATTAATTAAAAAAACATGCACACCGATATTCACTGTAGTACTTAGAAAAATAAATCAGCATATGGGAAAAACCTCAAATGACTCACAACAGATAAATGGATAAAGAAGCTGAGGGATATAGATATAATGGAATACTATGCTGCTGAAAAAAACATTCAATTTGCTGCAACTTAGATGATATTAGACAAGATCATGTTAAGCAAAATAAGTTAGGAGAATGGCAAATACTGGATGATCTCATTCATCTGTCGAATAGAGAGAGAAAAAAGAAGGGAACAGACAACATCAGCATCGAAAGATGTTAAACCCTTAGTCTCGGGTTACAAAACTGACTACTAAGCAGTAGGGTGAAAGGTGGGTTGAAATAAAAACTAAACTACAGGTTAGATAGGAACAGTGGTGGAGAACTGCGGGTACTACATGGTGGCAGGGTAAGTGCACATCAAAAGCACAAATTTTAACACTAGTGTATGTGGAGTCTGTGCCCTACAGAGTTAAAGTATACATTCCTGCCTATCTGGTTGACTGTATAGCTTGTACTGACCAACAGATTTAAGCAGAAGTGATCTGTACCACACATATCTAAGGAGAAATTTTTAATTCAGTTGTGCAGTTCTTAAGCTCTTGTTCTCCCTTGCCTCATAAACAGCATGTCTTAGATGGTGGCTGTTTGTTCAATCTAGGGCCTGGAATGAGAAGACAAAAACAGACACATAGCTCTCCTATGATAATGAAGTACACCTGCACTTCTCAGCTAACATAAAACATATCTAAAAGTACAAGCCATCTTGCAAATCAGAAAATTCAATACTGAACACATAAGAGATGTTAAAATAAACCTAACCGTTCCAATCAGTGTTATCATTTAGCCAGAGCAACAATAAAGACTATAAAGAACTATAGCTTATTAATTGAGTGTCTAAGAGTTTACCCTGATTGGGGCCAGAGCAAAAGCACAGCGGGTAGGGCTTTTGCCTTGCATGCGGCCAACCCAGGCTCGATCCCCGGCATCCCATATGGTTCCCTGAGCACTGCCAGGAGTAATTCGTGAGCAAAGAGCCAGGAGTAACCCCTGAGCATCGCTGGGTGTGACCACAAAAAAAAAAATGATTTTACCCTGATTAAGAAAGATGCTTTATAAGTATCACTATGATAATGTCAGGTTTATGAATATGTAATCATTTATGTATATGATCATGTACATGTCTTGACATCATGAGCTCCTACTCATAAAAATACCTCTTTACTACTTACCCCTGAACATCACTAAAGGGGTCCAGGAATATTTGGAAGGTCACTGAAAGGAAATTGGAAAAAAATATCAATTCTAAAGTCTGTATTTTGAGATGCAATGGTTGTCTACCCTGATCCAGAGAACCTTTTCCAATTTATAATCTCTGAAGTCAAAACCTATTATGGAGCAGTTGACTTACAGCCAATGAATGGGGTCAGGGAGACAGTTTGTAGGTCTGGAATGCATGCTTTGCATGAGAAAACCCCAAGTTCTATCTCTAGCACCACATGGAGTGACCACCAAGTAACCTACAGGAGCAGCCCCTGAGTACTGCCAAGTGTAGTCCCAAACTGAAACAAAACAAAAGTCAATGACTGGTCAAGGATCCACCACAGTCCTTTTTTATTTTTTTTCAAATCTCTGAAATGGAACCTAAACAGTTTGAGCCTGCTCATTGATCTATACTGGAGTTACGGGCTGCTACAACTTAATTATTATACATGAGCTATGGAGGTAAGTACTGGAGCCATATTTTTCCACAATCACAATGACTAGCAATGAGAGAAGCCCACTGTGTAGAATGCAATAGAAAACAGTAGACTTTGGAAATACTCCAGAAAGGCAGTAGCCAGAGGAAGAAAAAGAAGTTGCCGACAACTATTAACTCCCAAAGTTTGTAGTGAATTTCATAGCTGGATGCCCAAAAAAAATCTTCTGATGCTTATCTTTTTAGTTGACATCATTTAAACAGATTTAATTATGTCCCTAGTAAATAAATGATCCTTAAAAGAAGTAGCTCTGTTTTACTTTGAGATCTTGATCCAAGAAAGAATTTAACTTGTTTCTGACAGTTTTTTAGAAGACAGGGGTAGTAAGGAAGAACTGGAAGTCTGGGTTAAAGAAATAAAATTAACTCCTGTAAATAAGAGCCTAAAGCATGTGCACAAACTTGACTTAGAAAAAGTGAAACAAAAAATCATAACTATAAAATCATACTACTTCTTAGCCTTAACCTCTAAAGAAACTACATATTCTGAGGAGTGTCAACATTCCTTTCTGAGACCTCAGATACGTTTTATAAATAAGTTAAATAATACAGATGTATCTCTATTTTAATAGAGAATTGAGCTGCTAGAATGTTTAAAAAATTTGTGCTAAAACATCAAGTTAAAAATAGAGTGAATTTGCACATTTATTACGAAGTACTATGTTTATGGTATATTAATAATCACACACAGTTTTTATTTTTTTTAATTTTTTATTTTTACAGTTACAAAGATATACAATTAAAAAGTTCATATTTGGGTTTTGGTCATACAGTGTTCCAGCACCCATCCCGCCACCAGTGCCCATCTCCCACCACCAACGTCCCGGTTCCCTCCCCCTTCCCCAGCCCTGCTCCATGGCAGGTTCTTTATTTCTTTCCATTTCTCTCCCTTTCTCTTTTCCTTCCCCCCTCAGACTATGGATTACAGAACATACATTAAAGGGTTGTCATGTGTATCTTTTTGCCTCTATTTAATGCTCAGTTCTAAGTTGGCATTAGTACCCTCAACAATTGTTAGCACACTGTTCCATTTTCTGTCTTACCTAGCCTCTGACTCCCACACGTTTGTGATAATTTCCACCTTTGACAAGACCTCCTGATACATGTTTCACTTGACCTTGGATATTGGTATCATAATATGTACATATATATTTATGTTATGCAGATAAATGCAGTCATTCTGTATCTGTCTCTCTCTCCTTCTGGCTAATTTCACTCAACATAATCTTCTCCATGTCCATCCATTTATAGGCAAATTTTATAACTTCATTTTTCCTAATAGCTGCATAGTATTCCATTGTATAGATGTACCAAAGCTTTTTATCCAGTCATCTATTTTCGGGCACTCGGGTTGCTTCCAGATTCTAGCTATTGTGAATAATGCTGCTATGTACATAAAAGTAGGGATGGTGTTTCTGCTGCACACGCAGTTTTTAAATAATGCTAGCAGGTAGTTACAATAGCTGGAATTTAATCTTTTAGGCCTGGGTTCTGAGGATATGGTTCAATGGTAAATAAAGCATTTGCCTTGCAAGTGTGAGACCCTGAGTTTGAGTCTCTGGCAATGTTCTACATAACTAAGATCCCCAGTTCTGCTGGTGTGTACTCTGGCTCTGCAACCAAGAGTACACCACTAGTATACCATAACCGTGTATGAGCACTGCAGCCAAGTGCACAAAAACTATAACCAAGTATGTTGTTATACCAACTAAGGTACAATCCCTGATGCCACAAACAACAACAAAGTGAAGTAAAATAACTTAAAGATAATAATAACTATGTATATGAAACAGAACTAGTTTTGTTATTTCTAACAATTCAATACTGAACCAAGCTGAGAATTTCATATCATTTTCATTCCAAATAGAGCTTTATCAAAATAGTATAAAAACCTACAGATTATATAATTTCAAAATCTTTCCAGCCAACTCCAAAACTTCATTTCAATGGAAATTTTAGATGTACCACAACCTTACCAAATTTAATTCATATCTTCCCTCAAGGTGTTGCAGACATGGTTGCAGTGCCCAGCTGCATCAACAGGTGGCAGACAGGAGACAGGCTTGTCTACACCCAGGGCTCTGCCCGTGGGCCCTTGTTGGTTGATGGTCTGACATAGAAAACGACTGGGCCCCCTGGGATGACCCAGAGCCATGGCAGAGCCCTGGCAAGCTACCTGTGGTATAATCGATATGCCAAAAACAGTAACAATAATGTACTTCATTCCCAACGAATGGAGATGTTACTGACACCTGCTTGAGCAAATCGATGATCAACAGGAAAACAAATGATGTCTTTCCTCCTATGCCTAAAAAAGTATACCAAACCACAAATATAAATGACTTTAAAAGTGTCTAATAGTGTAAGGAACTAGAAATTTCTGAAAGGAAGAATGAACACCTACTGATGCTTATAGTGATAAGTACCATTTCAAGTCTCTCTGTAAACAAGCTAAAAATTCAATGAACTCTTCTGCTGCCTTTTACAATATTCTCTGTAATTAGCAGCTTAGGAATTAAAAGTTCAAAGATACTAAAGGCTTTGACTTCTCTCCATCTAGTTAGGATATAGCTGTCTCCACAGCTGTTTGTGGATTTATGCAAATAATAGTTCTGTAAGTGACAAATGTCATAAATACTATTATAAGGGTTTGAAGACAGTCAGAAGTTAAGGATTTGCCTTGTACATGACCAACCCCATCCAGCTTGACAGTGACAACACATACTTCTTCTGAGCACCTCTAGTGAGACTCCCAAAGAAACAAACACAATAAACCTGTTGATTACTGATATATTTTATTCTCCTACAGTCATGTTAGTGAATCTAATAAGGTTCTACAGTATTTTTACATAAAAATCAGAAACTATAATCTATGGCAAACATGAAAAATATTAGCCACCTCTGGCATAGGGTTTTCCATATATTTATTACTAGAAAACTTATGGGACCATTGTGGAATGTCAAAAATAGAAGTTTGGTAGGCTGCATGCAAGGTAAGAACTCTAACCACTGTACTATATAATCCCTTATATTTTTATTAGAAAACTACATAAAGCTCCTATTTTAATTGCTAAAAGAAATTCATCCTTTGTACTAAATAGTTCTAATATGTTCCCTTAATGAAAATGTTCTAATTATTATAATGCTATGCTGAGGACTAAATGGGTCCTAAAACATACATATTATACTGTATAGACACCTAAATTTATTTTTATTTTGAATATTTGAAGTAACAAACTGTGAGAATGAACATAAAAAGAATGAAAAAAAGAGAAAGAGCTAAATCAGACAAAAAGTTTCTTCTGACAATAAGATATCAGCTATTGGTCACCATTACCAGCAACACTGGCAAAGAGACTGGCCAGACACACAGTTGCACTGGTTCCTACCCATGTGGAGTAGCCCATAGAGCATGATAGGGGCGAAACTGGCTCAGTCCCTGGCCAGGTTCAGCACAGCTGCTAGAGCCAGCAGACACGTAGGCTGCTGTGGTCACACGGCCAGGTTTGAAGTGGGGACTGGGATCCCTCCCCTCATCCCTACACCTCCAGTGACCCAGTAGGCATGGCTATGAGCCCTGCAGTCTCAGTTGCCATGACCAGCCACCCCAGAGAAGAGTCTGATCAGACGCACAGCTGCATTGTAAGTGATCACAAAGCCTGCGCCAGGCTTAGATAATAATCAAGATTAAGACCAGGCCCTTCCCAAGATCTTGCCCATATATACATTGTAATGATCACTGTACTTGCAACAAACTGGGAGGGCTGATATGGAATAGGGAGTAGGTGGTAGGCCTTGGTTTATGGTGGTCATAGGGGCCCACTGGTGGTGGGACATTGGTGGTGGAAATGGGGACTGGTGGATGGATGTTGGAACACTGCATGACTGAGACCCAATTATGAACATCTTTGTATATCTCACAGTGGTATAATAAAATTTTAAAAAATTAAAAAAAATAAGTCCGACGAAGGACAAAAACTGGATGACTTCATTCATCTGTGGATAACAGAGAGATAAAAGAAAGAAAAAAGAGTATCAAAGGAAATACCCTAGACTTGTATTACAAAACTAATTATGGGTGGTGGGAGCAAACGAGAGATAAACCAAAGACAGTAATGGAGGGTTGTGGGTATTGGCTGGTAGGTTGAAGTAACTGTGAAGATCAATACCATATACCTTAGCATCAATGTAACCATCCTACCGTAAACTATAGTAAAATTTTAAAAATATAACAATAAATATAATGCTTAAAAATAAATAAATGATCGGCTACTTATCAATGCCAATGAGAAAACACTGAAATATTTCAACATTGCCATAGCAAAGGAGAGTACTGAAAAAATCTTCGATTTACCAATACTTCAATCATTCCTGATAGGAAGAACATAGGGAGTTGGAGACAGCAAAGTAATTAAGTCATTAGAAGTCAATCTGCTTTATTATTTTCCAAGGACTATTTCTTCACAGGTGAACATGCATTCTTCTCTATGGTGCTACACTTGGTCCGTTTACATGCTTCATCTCCTGACATACATGCCAGGAATTTCTTCACTTTAGGTGGGTCACTTACTTTTCTTTACATGTTTATATGAATTGCTTCCTTCCAGATGAGAAATTGGATTAGCTAGCAGGATCCCAAGGAAAAGTTTCTGTACAAACTATCTCCTTCAGGGGCAGGAGCAATAGCACAGCGGGTAGGGCGTTTGCCTTGCACATGGCCGACCGGGTTCGATCCCCAGCATCCCATATGGTCCCCTGAGCATCGCCAGGAGTAATGCCTGAGTGCAGGGCCAGGAGTAACCCCTGAGCATTGCCGGGTGTAACCCAAAAAAGAAAAAGAAAACTATCTCCTTCAGGACAAGTACCATGAAAATTTCAGTTCAATTTGACTCAAATTTGTTTCAGAAGAATAATCTCAAATTAAATATCCTGGTATTCTGATCTACATTTAGAGATAAAAATAGTATTTATTATACACAACATCCTATTTAATCCTCACATTACTCAACAGGTATAAATATCATTTCTAATGTACACAGAAAACTGTGATGCATTCAGCAATGTTCAGCAACTTTACTACAGTCACCAAGCTAAGACATGCAGAATCAGTGAATCCAGGCTTATCCTCTGACCTAGTTTAGAAGCCTAACTTTTTCCCCTAATAATGTATTTAATTGTACAATACTTTAACAAATGTATGATTTTTTATTCTGATTTTAGAGTAAGAATACGTTCAATAATGTGCATGTATGCAATTTTTATATTGCTAGTATTTTATTCAAGTTATCTAAAGAGTATAAGGAAAATAACTTACAACAGCAAATTAACTAAATTAATAACCATCAAAAACAAACTTCTCACAGGACATATGTTTTACCAAAAAAGAATGTAGCATCTGAATTCTATACCTACATGTGTTATCTAAAACTTACACATGAAACCTATTTTAAGGCATGCAAATGTAATATATTATGAAAGTCAGTATGCAAAGCATCTTAAAATTTCTCTTTACCAATTCATGTAACAAAATATACTGATTATGCAAGTATATTTAATTGGGTATAATTAAAATAATGATATTTAAATACCGATTTTAAAAAAGAAAAAATAGAAGTTAGAATTAGTTATGAGATGCATTCAAAATGATAATGATACTTGCAATATTGATAGTATTTTGGTATACAATACTAATATAAAAAGAGTTACTACTGGACATTTTTGTGCAGTTTTAAACAGATTCATAAATTAATTCCCTCAACAGCATAAAAGATTTCATTGGGTAATATAATAATTTACCTTTGGATATGATCTACTTTTTAGAAATAACTGAAGAACCACACAGTAACTATTATTTTAACACAGCACATTTAAATAACCAAAACAATAAGGAGCTAATATTCCATAGAAAGAATGGTGCTTGTGAATATGATAGAATTTCAAAGGTTCTTTCACCAATGTCACGCTGACTTACAGATACAAAATGTATCCCAACTCTGATAACTTCAGATGGTTGAAAAAGCACAATGCCATATTTAAAAACAAACAAACAAACAAAAACAGGCCTGTGAAGCCATATTTAGTTTAATTGAGTTTCAAAGGAGTCTTTATTGTTTCCAACATTACTAAAGAAGGGATGACAAGCGCAAGATTCAGTGGGACAGAAGGAGCTGAAATTCTATTGAATTTCTTTACTAATCTCCTCATTTAGTACATCAGAAATAATAGGTAATATAGTGCAACTTCCATTAAACTGACATGAGGTTTGATATTTTACAGTACAATGGCTACATTTCCAATGTCCGGAAACAGAAAAGAAATCTTTGAGATCCACATATACCTAAACTTTCAAAAATTTGTTGTCTATTTTTTGTATCTTGGGTCACATTTAGTGGCGCTCAGAACTTACTCCTGCCTCTGTACTCAATCATCACATCACTTATGGTGGGGTACAAGGACTACTATGGGATGCCAGGGATTGAACCCAGGTGTGCTATGTGCAAGGCAAGCACTCTATCCATTCACTGTATTATCTCTCTAGCTCCAAACTTCCTATACTTTCTTAGCAAGAAGGAAGTATTAACAGCTTTCTCAGGCAATTTAAAACAATCACATATAATTTTCTTAAGAGGTACCTGAAAGACAATTTAAATATTTACCTCAAAAGTACATCACAAGGGGACAGAGCAAAAGTAATAAGGCAAAAACTCCAGAATGAGTATCATAAATCTTAGATTACATTCTAGATTAAAACCAGAATGTCACAATAAATAGATCACAAACAAAATTAGTAATAATTAGGTATCTTTAAGGGTGAGAGTAACAGTGCAGTGGGAAAGATGCCTCACTTACACATGGCAAACCTGAATTCAATCCTAGAACCCCAGATAGTTCCCTGACCTAGGATTAAACACTGAGCTAGGACCTAGGCCTGAGTACCGCTAAGTGGGACCCAAAACAATAACAATAAAAGATGAGGTATGTTTTTAGTTATCTCAAAGAATTTGCCTTATCAGATTTCAAACAAAAGGAGGGTTACAAACAGCTAAAAATTTGACTATGTGAAGCCTTCCAGCAGTAATATTCCCTAGGACCTACAGACCAGAATTCCATCTCTCCAAAGAGTATGTGATGTCCCCTCAATGTGTTTTATCATGCTTTCATCTCATATATTGAGAAAGGATTGGCTGAACTGAATAAAAATGAGGAAAATAATGTCATTTCACTAGAGGCACTAACAGTACCAAATGTCTCTCAGAATTCATTGAGATAATAACAAAATCAGGATAGAGAAAGGAATTAATGCAGTCCAACAATCCTCAGTAAAATGGATGCAATTTCTGTCTAAAATGTAATATTCCAAATCATTTAGAGTGATTGGCAACATCAAATACGTGAAAAAATTTCTATTTCAGGAGGTGGCAGGTTCTTTTTCCAGAGCAGGGTACTCCTCCCAAGCACCAGATGCCTGCCCCGGGCTCTCAAACACCTACCCACCATAAAAGTGAAAATGGCAACTAATGGCTAAGAAGCAGCCAGCCAGTCAAAATGAAGATTTACTTCCAAAACACAAGGACAGGACTGATTTTCTTTTTGTGGGACTGACACTGAAAAATATAAGTTTCTGTTACTTTCTTGCAAAATATACTGTGTTAGCACAGTAAACATTCCCCTTATAAAATGTGAAGTATTGAGTAGCAGCTGGTCAACATGAAACTAGTGAGACCACTTTAAGCACAGGTATATAGGATTTTGAATAATACAATTTTCAGACATTAAAGGTGAAAAAAAAAACAGCTAACTCTGTTTAGAACATAGAGAATAAAATAAAGATCAATGTTCCCTTTTTTTTGTAGGGGCGGTTATTTGAGGGTCAGGAGGGATACACCCAGTGGTGCTCAGGGGTTATTCTGACTCTGCACAGCAGTCAACTTCCTGCATGATCAAAGGATCTTATGCAGTACCAGGGATTGAACCAAGTTGCCACATGTAAGAAAAGTGCCGTCACCCTGTACACAGTCTCTGTTTTTTTTCTTTTATTTTACATGTAATATGAATATTATCACATTTGTGATGCAAAATACTGGTGGAAAAAGATGGGTAAAACTCCTTTAACACTTAGAGTTAATATATTGCTTTAAAAAAAGGTAAAATTCAGAAAACAAATTTTTAGATGGGCAATACTTGTCTTCCTAAACCATATCTAATGATAACATTATACTATGGAAAGCCCCTAAGGAAATGTAGAAGATTTAACATTTCCATCAACGAAAATTCAAATGAAATTTACTACACACTTATAGTAGAAAATTAAATGTATGTTCAAGTGAGGAAACATGATACAGTGGTACAAGCACAGACTCTAGATTTAGATCACAAATTTGAATCTGGCTCTGAAAGTCAGAGGTACATAACCTCTATCAAATTCACCTTTTGAGAAATTCCTCAAGCTCATAGATGTGTGCTTCCTAAATGGTAAAACAGCGGCAATAATTATGACTACCATGCATGTCTGCTTTGATGATTAAAATAAATACTTCAGAGAACCTTTGTGGTGCATAGAAATTACTTAGCAAATGTTTGTCATTATTACTGTATGCTGACTTTCTCATTTAATTCTTAGAACACCATAAGGTAAATATTACTTCCAACCAAATAGGAGATAAGTTTAATTAGCACAAGGCCCTGACTCTGACTTTCCAGCTCAAAAACTATGCTCTTAGTTACCTACACTTCATAAGTTCCCAGAGGTTCTGTTCTTATGCCACAATAGTATTTGTCAAGATGTAATTAAAATCAATAAATGCTGGATTTTGAGATGACTACAAGAGTATGCTGACCACACGGCAGAGCCTGGCAAGCTACCCGTGTCGTATTTGATATGCCAGATACCAGTAACAATTATAGACCTCATTCCCATGACCTGATGGAATGGTTTGAGGCTCTTTATGTTCCTGGAGCAAGCAGGTGCTGTTGGACTCTACTTGCATGAGATAGGTCATATGGAGATGTTACTGGTGCCCGCTCCAGCAAATTGATGATGAACGGGAAGACAGTGACAGTGATAGTAATTAAAATGTCTTTTAACTGATGTTTCACTTTCAGAATAAACTATATCAGTGACTGAGCTTGTTTCTTCAGTTCATTAGTCATTACTAGATACTCATCCTCATTTCAGAGTTTTTGTACTGAGTGGGATATCAAGCTTAGTAAAACAAAGGGGTACCTCCAAATTCATATAATAAAATAAATATATAATTATAAACTACTATAGTTGTGATGGAAAATAAATATATAATTATAAACTACTATAGTTGTGATGGAAAGTGCTGGGTAATAGAAAATTAACATGGGAGGGGCTAAGGGAAGCAAGGGAGATACTGGCTGGGTGAATGATGGAGGAAGCATTGGAGGAGTGTGTCGTGATGGAATTCTTTTATGCATGAAACCTGACCATTAACTGATAGTGCCTAAAATGAAAATAAACTATGGTGCCTAAAATAAAAATAAAACAAAATAAGCATCATTTAGTTGAAAGAACTTGAAAATAAAGACTTCCTAGAGAAAGGAGATCAGCCGATAAGATCGAATAGAGATTATAAAAGCAAAGAAATGGGAGTATCAATACTTATGCATAGGACCATAAAAGCATTTATGAAGGAAAAGAAAGCAATTTTTTGCTGCAAAGGCTCACAAGTGGAATGAGATAAGGAGAGATGAAAGAGCGGAGCACACAGGAACATTAGGATTTGGAATTTTATCATTGGTACAATGAGAATTTTACTTTAGCTATGATGTGGAGATTAGACTAGAAGAAGACAGGCAAAGAATCTGGAAAATCCATGGACTATTCTAATACTGGTCAGGAGAAATACGAGAGTGACTTGAAAAGAAGTAGAGACAGTATGGGGAGGAAGCATATAGATTCCATGTATAGTGACTCCTCTGTGTCTGATATTATTCCTTACAAAATTAGGTATCCAGTAATTCTGATTATTGAATAAATGTTCCCTCAAGCAGAGGTGTTACCCATTCTAAAGCATCCTCTAACCCACAGAGACAAGACCTCCTCCTGGGCAGTATAATCATCCAACGGACATAAGAGACACAAAATGATGTTGAGAAATTATTAAATTCATAAACCAACTGGCAATATTCTACTTTTTGAAAACCTCTTGATGTGTTAATGTATCTTTGAGAAACAAAGTACCTTACCTATTCTGACAACAGAAAATTTTAAAACCCAAGATATCCTTCTGCTATGCAACTTTCCAAGCTTGTTATAAAATGTATTATTTAAAATAGCCTGAAGCAACGCTGCTAGAAACACAGTAAAACACTAAAGGGGTGAGAGAAAGTCCTTTTATGAACAATATAAGAAAAAGCTGTAGTCAGACAATTCATATTTGGTAGATATGTGTGTGCATACTTTTAGAAATCTACATTCCTCTTATAAAATATGGTATCTTCCATTTCATAAACAATTGAAATATTCTAATAAATATCTATTAGCAACAAATTCTCATGCAGTTAAAATTATTTATCTGAAAAATGCACAAGGTCTTGACAGTTATTTAGTAAATTTTACCCTCTGTTCATACAAATTTCATTTTGCTAAAATTGCAAAAATAAAGCATTTGTAAAATTTAAACAATTTTCCATGTGGTTATAGAATAAAATAATTCATGGTTATAGTCAACCTGAAATAGAAAGCTTTCCTAATCCGCAGAAATATTTTCTCATCCTTTTATGGGATGGGAGCATTACTAATAGGGTAACAAAGGCATAAGTCAAGTTAGCTTATATCAACGGCACTCTTGTTAGAACTTAATATACTTGCTCATTTCTGAATAAAGATTTATTTATTATTTATTTATTATTAAATTAGTTAAGCTACTATGAACTCTGAACGAACAGTTTGAGGCTCTTCATATTCCTGAAGCAAGCAGATGCCATTGGGCTACACTGGCACGTGATAGGGTCAAATGAAAATGTTACTGGTGCCCGCTCGAGCAAATCGATGAAACGGGATGTCAAGTGATCAAGTGATCAAGATACTATGAAAAAAAAAGATACTATAATGTGGGTCCAGAGAGACAATACAGGGATGAAGATTCTCTTGCCTTACATACAACTGACTCTGGTTCAATCCGGTACTGAATATGGTCCCTTGAGCACTGAGTAGTGGTTTCCAAGCACAGACACTGTGTTCCTCCCCCAAATGAAATAGCATAATTAGACAATAGGTTCAACTGTTTAGGGGTAAAATGTAAAGGTTACTTTTGCACAGAAACATTATTAAGAGGTTTATGCACTACCTAGGCAGCTTTGATTAAAAAAACAAAATCAACTACCAACACCCTCACCACTGTTTCTGATGACTCTCAAAGTATAGGTTGAAGAGATCAGAAGAATAAGAACAGCTGGTCTCATTTTACATAAATATCTTAATAAGCTAAAAGGAAAAATTTTTCTCTTATTGGGTGTGAAACCATTTCCCCATACTTTATAATGAAAATAAGTATTATGTGATACTATGATTTTACTATTATTTACTTTATATAATTTTATATAACTTTATATGATTTTATATAATTGTATATCCATATTTATTTATATATTTATGTATAATTTTATATAATTTACTTTATATAATACTCTAATTCTCTTCAGAGGCTTGAAAATATTTTTAGAAAAAATGTATATATGTTTTATATATACATTTATACATACATTTATATACATTTTCATATATACATTTATAATATATAATAAGTGTTTTTTCTTTAGATATTTATATATATTAAAACTTGGGTTATGGTACTATAAGAACTTTTTTTAAAAAAATCATGGCTTTCCCAGCACCACTTGTTGAAAAGGTTTTATTTGCTCCACTTAATATAATTTGCACCTTCATCGAAGATTAAGTGATTGTATTTTTGTGTGTCAGGATATTCAGTTCTATTCCATAGGTCTATAGTTCTGTCTCTATTCCAATACCATGCCATTCTAATTACTACTGCTTTGTAATACAGTTTGAAGTTGGGAATAGTGATGCCTCCCATCTTCTTTTACCCAAGGGTTTCTTTAACTATACATGGGGGTTATTATTCCATACAAATTTCAGGAGTGTT